>JASANG010003796.1:0-142612 GCA_030248215.1 Enoplolaimus lenunculus
GTAAAATTCAAAATTATTACACTACAGCAAGATAAATTGTAATTTGAGTAATTAATTCCAAAAAATCACTTTTAATAACATATCTCTATTAATTAATAAATTTATAAGTAATATTTCTGTCAAGCGGTTTTTTAATTAGTGAACCACTGAATAAATGAATATTTCAATAATTAGCCACTCACGAAATTACTATATTTTTATTCCTATTATATATGCTCTATAAGATAGTCTTAATAAAATCTAGTTTTCGCACCCTGAGAACACAGCGAGTAATAGTTATAGTTATAGGTAAGAAAATGTATTTGAAGACAGTACAAAAACAGTAGAATGTAGTTACGCCGAATAGAACCAACTCTGCGCCATTCAATAGAATCATTATGTGAGAGGCTTTTGGAAGCTTCGCCGTTGAAAAAAAAACAAATACAACATCTTGAGTTAAAAAAACTTTCATAAACAAGCTAAAGAAAGCGAACGTGTGCAGAACAGTAAACTGCAATAAACGAATACAATGCACTATGATTTGGCGCGCAAATTTGAAAAACGCGTTACCTATTTTGATACAACACCAACAAAATACTAATACAATACAAGATCAATCTGATTGGCTACAAAACAACGACTAATTATCTAGACCAATCAAAAAGGGGCAAACAGATGCTGTATTTTTGTAATTGGTTGGACACAAAGTACGAAACCGATAAGAATTTCAGCCAGTTTGGCATATATAACCAAGCTCGGAAGCACATTTGCTTTACTTCAAGTTTCAGGGCGAGTGCTAATGCTGAAAAGGCTTCAAGCCTATGACTAGGCAAAACGTCTAAAGGCTAGAGTAGGGTGTATGTCCAAGACAAAACTTAAAACCTATGGTCTAGATTTTAAATCGACCTCTATTTCTCAAGCTTGACAAAAGAAGCCAACAGTCTGAATAATTTCGAAACTAAAAATCATAATCTACTTAAAAAGTTAATTTCAATCCACAACGGTTGCGCTCTTGTACCTACACTTCCCCACACATTTAAGGTTAAGACATAGGCTTGCAAAAATCTTCAAGGGAAAGCCTTACGCTTGGGCTTAGTGTATAAAAACCACATGTTGAAGACCAACGCCTAAAATAGTAACATAAGATGAACACGTCTTTCACCAACTGCAGATATCAAGATCTTGTTAAAAGCAAGTTATTGCACACTTACGTATATAGTTTCCAGTTGAAGATGCTATGTGTAATTAAACTTGTCGGAGACAAAAAGGATTTCAGATTCTCACGGATCGAAAAAGTTATGTAATATTAATAATACAGCTGGCTACACACACAAAACCTTGTTTGCACAAGACACAGGTAACACAATTTACACAAGAGACCGATCTATTAAACAGTTGGTGTGCATTCTCCATAATCCTGGCTACGCACATGCAGAAAAGTGTTTGTCGATATGTTTTTAAGCATTCTTTTTGATAAATCTCAGCAAGAAAATATTTGTAGTTGCGCTAATGTTCCAAAAGTTCATTCAATAGGTTATTACTTTTATACAAATATCATGTGCAAGTCGTTAATGACTGGTATCATTTGATATTATGGTCGCCCGCACGTCAGACTCTTTCAGGTTTTGTATTGCAAAACGGGAGTCTGAAATTGAAAACAATAATTTGACTCAGATTATTTGACTCATATTTCTGATTTTCAGACTGAGTCAGTATTTTGACTCAGATAAACGAGTCAAAATTTTTGACTCTTTGCTGAGTCGATTTTTGACTCAGTGTTGTTAACTCTCTTTCTGAAACAAGTTCTGACTCAGCATTTTTTAGAGTGCAACACTAACTTAAGCCTAATATGCTGCATTTGGTTAGTATACTGTCAACGTTGGTGTTATTGAAAAATTTTGTACGTAAAGTAAATCAGCAATTTATTGCGAAAATGGCGAAAGCAGTAAGCACCTATCATGGATATTTGATTACATTTCTGTTAAATATCAGTACTGTAGTGACTCGAATAAGAGAGGGGGACTGATATTTATTTGGCCTATAACTCGAATTAGAGGGTGACTGATGTTTATTTGGCCTCTCCATAGGGTACCACCTATTATTCGGGCACGGAATGGTATTTGTTTTTAACATACGCTCTCCCACCCTTCGTTACTGATATATACGGTACTGCAATTATCCGTTCAATTAAACGTTTATTTGTCTTGTCAAAAGCTTGAGCGAGATAATGCAATGTTATATTTAGGAATGTATTTTCAAAACTTAAGTATGTTTTATGGTTTCGAACTCAACTTTATTTGGTCTTGAGTCATTTATGCACTACATTTAGGGATATTTGACATTTATGGACTCTAATATAAGGGTTTAGGGGCTCTATCCGCTTACGGATACTTATTAGGGATACGAACTCCTACTGATTTGAACTCAAAAATGTTTCGCAAGCCCGATGAATTTTGCACGTCTCAATTGTGTTGACAGAAAACTAAACCGTCCTTGGAACCTTTATAGTTGAATTTCCGTTTTGATTTATTTTGACTATCCGTTACACCCTGTTTGCGACAGATTTTCAAACTGACCAACTATAAAATTGGCGAACGAATCATTGCTGAGTATTTACGTTCTATGCTAATTCATCAGAGTTCATCAATAAACTGTGTTGGAAAAATTCAAACGCTGCATGAAGTTTGTGTAGAGTTTTGAATAACACTGTCTGTAGAAGTGGTACTGTTACGGCACTATTCTATACGTTGACTCAGACAGCATAGACGGAACGTTAAAACATCCGTAGCTTGAGAATTCGAATCTGATCCGTCTCTGCGTTTCCCAGTGATGAATAGTAAGCTGTGAAGTTTATAACTGATTCACTTTACAGTGACTCCAGTGGCGGATCCAGGACTTCCCGGCGGGGGACTCATATTTGACCGAACACTCCCTCTTCCGACGCTGCCCACCCAAAAGTGACATTGTTGGGGGCGGCGAATTTTCACAAATGCCAGTGGAAGCAGGCCTGACAGTTTACTAGAAATGTTCGACCGGAGCGTGAACCTTTTATGGACAGCTGACAACGAAGCAAAATGACACTGAAAACTTTTATATGAAATTTGTTCGTTTTTGGGTGGTGTCTGCGTCTGGGAGTCAAAGTCTTTTACCAGCGAGCATAAAATGTGAAAAGTTGAAAGTCTTACAAGTCTCCGGCCCGTGTAAGGACTATGGGCAGAACGTTTTTCTGCGGACTGCAATAGTGTAAGCTTTGTTAGTACAACACGGTCTGCACGATCTCTGTTTGAAGTTTTGCCCAAAGTTAAGCACCACGCTGTGAATCGAACCTGGTCCCTCTTGCGCTCGAGACAAGCATGCTAACACTACACCATGTGGTCGTTGCAACAACTTCATATACCGGTATATGTGCGCATGTATTACAATTTTTTTGCTTTATGTACACTTACCATGCACATATCCGACAAGCTTAAGCTTTTGACTAATGTATTGCTTAGGCTTAGGTTTAGGCTTAGTTTAAGCTCATTGTTACGCTTGAGTTTAAAAGGCTTCGGTTTAGGCTTAGCCTTAATAATACGCTTACACAACTTTTAAGGCTCTATACATTTGTCTAAGTGTATAAGGCGGAATAGTGATTAATGATGAAAACTCGCGAGCGAAGCGAACAAGAAGTCAAACGCAATATTATGCCCTATTCACACGTGCAAGTTTTTGCTGCGAGAACTTGCAGCTGCAACTTGTACTTGCAAGTTTTGTCTAGAATCCTGTTCGAAAAACTTGCAGCGGCAAATAATTCATCAAATATCATCACTAGGAATTTAGTTCACATGTGTGAATAACCATGCAAGGTCACTGAATTTATTGCAGTCGCTTTCTCATTGGCTGATGAAAAAATGCAAGTTCTGAGTGCAATTTGCAGCTGCAAGTTCTCGCAGCAAAAACTTGCACGTGTGAATGGGGCTTTAGCAATATATCACGAATCAATATTAAATTTTCGAGGCTCTGCTGAAAGATCTTTCCAGATCCAAGTTTGACTGACCGTCAACTAAACATTTTACTTGTACAATACATCACATGAACTTTACAAAATTTTCGAAGCAAAATATATAACACCAAAAAGCTAAAACAATCTATGTAAATTATCTTAAATTATATCTAAATTAAACTGGTGGCCAATGTTCCTTTAAGGGGCGTAACAGTAGATTAAGCGTATTCCTAAGCCTAAGCCTAAACCTAAGCGTTGAAAAAAATGTCATCCTAAGCCTAAGCCTAAGACTAAGCAAAAATGTAATCTAGAATCTAAACCTACTCTTTTATAGACCCACTAGAAACCTGGATGCTCCTTAAAGTAACATGGGTCAAACTAGTAGTGATAAATGTCATTATAGCCTTGATTTACAAGCTCGTAACCGTCACGACGTACTAGAGGCCCCCAAAAACTTTTGACGGGGTACGTTGTTTTAAAGAAACTATATTTTGTTTCACTGTATATTTTTCTAAATTCAAAAGCGGTTTCAAAAATTTTAAAATCGAGCTAACCTCTACGCTGCAAAAAATGGTGTGTCAATTTGACTGTCTAGGCTCTACGGGACTACACAAAATGAGTCAACTTCGACTCCGCGAGAGTTAACTTCTACTCACAAAGCGGCTCTGTATCAAAAATTACTACTTGGTACTAGTTGTCACACACCAAACCAAAATCTATACAAACCAAAGATACGGTTTCCATGTTTTAGGCCTATACATACAAAAAGGTGCCCGAAGCATATACATTCCTAAAGAACATTTTCACTGTTGGATGGTGTCAACTCACGTTCGTTACTGTGACTTGTACTCGACAATTCAATGATTCGTTTCGATTCGTACTTGACAGGCATGTGAAAATTGCAATATAGTGTACCAAAGTTATAACTGTCAAAGATTGATAAAGCGTCAATTTTGTATACTGAGTTTAGTTTGTTTGCTTTCTACGAAACGATGTTTACCATGGTTTTATAATGGTTTTTTGGTTGAGTTGAACATAATGTCGCCGCGGTGTACGCAAGTTAAATATGCATGGCAAATTTTGCCTGTTGCTTGTCTCGGATTACACTCTATTTTAGCCATCGTATGACTGTGGTCATCTTTTATTGAGTTGAAAATAGCAACCTGGTATACGTGCTCAAGTTGTGAAAGTTGCATAATTTGCAAAATTTTCTATTTGATATCAAAAACGATCTTCACTGTCCATTCGAACGATCTTCACAGTCATTCGACCGTGGCCCACCACTTTTCGACTACAGACGTAGTGCTTTACCGATGCGTTTGCCGTCATTTGTTTGCTGTCAACTTTTGCTGATTTGAAAATTGTAACATGGCGTGCGCAAATTATTGTGGACGATGCGTTTAAACGTCAAATTCTGTTACTTTGCTATTGAAAATCATACACGATCTTCACAATCGTCGGACTGTGGTCCGCTTTTAGACTCTAAATACAACGCTAAGCGACCCATCTGCCGCTGGATTTTTTCCAACGAAACTTCAATTTCTTCATGAATTTCTTCCCGATCGGTGTGCGATAAACTTTTGGACGAAAAATTCAACAACATTTGTTCGAGTTGTTTCGCTTTTTCCGTTGTTGTTTGAGGTGCTGTTGTTCCGCCGCGACTAGGATGGTGTCCTGGTTCACCGCTACAAGGCTGGTTCAGATTTGGCCCAGCGTCAGACGGGACTGGTCCACTTCTATAGATAGGCAAAGGGGACGGTGGCGGGGGTGGGAAATCGTTTCCGCTCGAGCATCGTTGATCATTTTCCCATGCTGCAGATAATGTTGAAGCCGTCATGTCGTCATACATCAAAGGATCATTGATTCTTTCAACTCCACGCATTTCAAACGGCGGCTTCCTTTGATCTTGGTGTCCAACGGTGGGGTTTCCCACATACGTTACGTTGTGATCGTTGAGAAATATTGATTCATTCTGTGATGGGTAGCGTCCATCGTACGATCTCATCATCATCGGCGGTGTGTTTTGTTGTTGTATTCGTCCAAGCATTGGCGGTCGTTGTTTGATGTTTGTTGATTGTATCGTTTCAGGTCTTTGATCTCTGTACGACGGCGATGAGTCATCTTTCCGTTCGCTTGATCGATGTTTCCTATGTGTTCCGTGATGATGATGATGACGACGATGATGATGTTGATTATCGTTACCAGCGACGGCATCTTCATTATTAATGACGTCGTTATCAGTAGGGTTCGATCCAGTTCTTTCATCTTGCCGACGACGATGACGATCGTGAGAAACGTATGGATCGCTTCGTTCACACGTATTGCTTTTGCGGTCGCGATCGTTTGCAAAGCTTCGCGAGCGGCGGTTCCGAGAACTGCGACGTAAGCTTGAATGATAAAGGGAGTCGGAGCTGGTTGCAAGACGCCGGTTCAGTCGAATGCGGTCCAATGCGATGCACGAGCCACCGTAGATGTCGTTGTGATTCAAATAGTAGCTTTGTTTTCCTGAAAAAATCAAATTTTAAAATTCTACAAATTTATTTTACGGATTTTGAAACGTAAATCTGAACTACTTTGTTTGCTAATTTGGACAAATTGAACATCGTACTATATTGTTTCAAGTAAAAGTATTTACGAGAAAACACAGCGGAAAGCGCTGGAAAATTTTATAACCTGTAGAAGTTAGCAGGTTTATTCTGACGCCTGAACAATCCTCTACTTTTTGTCGCCTTTCCAAGAAACCCAGAGAGGCTCATATTCGCTGTATACCCATTACCTTGCGTAAACCCACAGGCAATTGGGCCCGTGTATACTACAGGGCCGGATCGTTTTCCGGGGGGCTATAATAGAGTTAGTTTAAGCTTTAGACTTATTTTTTGCTTAGGCTTAGGCCTAGGCTTAGGCTTAGGCTTTATAGGCTTAGGCTTAGGCTTAGGCTTAGGAATAGGCTCATCCATACGCTTAGGCTTAGGAATAGGCTCATCCATACGCTTAGGCTTAGGATTAGGCTCATCCATACGCTTAGGCTTAGGCTTAGGAATATGCTAATACTACTGTTGCGGTCCTGTTCTATACATGGGCCGGCAATGGTATAAAAAAGAGCAATATTTGTTGCAACCCTCACCTGCTTCTGTAAGTTGTGCCAGCAACTTATCAATACGATGCTGAGTGACCCCGAGGGTCAGTATTGTATTGCGAACAATATCGTGAAACGGCGACGACCAATGACCTTCGTCCACTCCTGACATTCGTCTACAAGAGTTAATGTAATGTTGAGTTGCGCGAACGTAGCGATCCATGCCAGCTGCTGCCCATAGTGCAATTTGAGCAGAAACTTGAGGCGGATTGAGACAATTTTCATGCATAACGTCACCCCAGTCTTTGAGCGTTAGCGGCTCTACGGCGACGCCACCTTCAAGAAGACACAGAAGCGCCTGACGAGTGTAAAGGTCACCGCGGGTGACGTAAGGAGACAGAATTTTAATGGTCATCGATACGCGAGTGCTGTTTTGTTGGCGTTGGATCTGAAATTGAGAAATAAAATACATCTGTTCGAGCAGAGTTGCGTGATCTTTCGTTGCAGAACCATGGTACCCAAAGGAACTTCAAGTATTCAGGCTTCAACCTTAAACTCTATTCTACTATAAAACGGCTCTGAGGAAGTCTATGAGTAGTCTTGTACAACATTCTGACAATTTAAATAAATGTTTTAGTTTACGTTCGAAACAAGTTGACGATTTTTCCCGTTTTATACCATTTTTTTCTAAAATAATGAAACATTTATTTACCCAAAATTGTCGGAACCTCCGGCAGAAATTCTACCGGAGCCGGAGATCGATTTTCTGCCAGAGCCAAAGCTGAAGGTACAGCTTCAGTTGTGCCGTCGTATTCATGTACCTGGTCAGCCCTTTGCTTATATGTTTTGTATATTTTGTGATTGTGCACCACCCAGCCAAACAAACACCAAAAAAACCCAAAAAAACAAAAAAAAAAACCACCAAACAAAACACCCAAAAACAACCCCCCCCCCAAAAAACAAAACCAAAAAAAAAAACAAAAAAAAAAAAAAAAAAAAAAAAAAAAATCAAAAACAAAAAACAAAAACAAAAAAAAAAAAAACCACCACACACAAAAAAAAACAACAACACCCCCAAACAAAAAATGTGTTTGTTTTTATTAAACAAAACGGAAACGAGAACCAAGAAACGATAAATAGTAAGTCGTCGGTGAACTTTTCTTTAACCAGCCCACTTTGCTAGGGGGCTATACATTTTTGGGAGTGGCATAGATGCGGTTTCGATGACTTTCAAGCAAGACTGAAAATTATCTAGGGGGGTCTAAAATTTTGACAGGGGGAGCTGATCCCAACATGGCCACCGTTTGGCTACTAACTCGTCGCTTACTTGTTTCAGCAGACTTCTCAGCCGTTTAGCGCACGCTTGTTGCGAGAGGCAACTCGCAAGTACTTCACACTTTGGTTTACAATCTTGATGAAAACACGGCGACCGCGACGCGTAGACCACAATTCGTTCAACAGGAATATGAAATCGACTGATTGCTGTGTGAAATTGTTCACAAAACGCTTCAATAGGATGCCGACAAGGGCTCAATAGCCGTTGGGCGCCACCATCAGTGCCGGGTACACCGGAACCAAGTGGATCTGTCAGTCCGGATGATGCAGCGATGACCGTGGGTCGAAAACCGGAACTGACTGGTTTGTCGTCTGAATTGAAGATCATGCGATAGTTGTAGCCTGGAAAGAATGACTTAGTTTAAAAATTTCTACACCTGGCCCACGCTGTACCATCCACGCGCGTGTATACCAGCGCAAAATTAGTTAACTCTCTTTTACCAACCTTTATTTTTGTTTCTTGATCATAAAAACTCGTCAGTTTTTCCATTGTACTGATATTAACATACTCGCTTGAAACTGTATCAATCGCTGACAGGGTGCAACCGGAAGTCAAAATAAAACTCACCCGAACATCACAAAGGGTTTCCGGAACCGGAATTGGCGGACAGATTTTGCAGTTAAAAAATGTCTAAATTGTGAGCAAAAGCCAATGTTTAAGTTTGTTTTTGTGAAATCCGTTCAAGTAAAACATAAAAAAAATCACTCAAAAGTTACCAGAAGCAGTGAAAAGCTGAGTGTCAGCGAAAGACGCACCCATAAGCATGGAATATCGGAGGTTCCGGAAAATTCCCGGCTATGGTGAGTTTGGATAGTTCCTCCTGGGGATTCCGGGGAATCTCAGATTCCACAACATGTACACTCAAAGGGCTAAATTCAACAAGATATGTGGAGTGTCCAACCTTAGCAATGTGGTCGGAAGTTGTATACAAATTTGAGACTCAAGGTTGAAAAACACTTTAATCTGCTCGGACCTATCGGAGCAAGCGCAACTCGTATTAAAGCCCTTAAAAGTTACAACCAACTCACTGAACGGTATAAAAATTTATAAAATAAGACTCATGACGGTGGTAAAACCATTATTGTATATGCAAAATAATGTGTAACACGCGCTAATATAATTAACTATCAAATGTTTTCGTTTGTTACTCAAATTTTAGAAAGGTAAAAATAGTCGCAACGTTTTCCACTACACTTTGAAATAGTCTACTTGCCGGTATACCGATGTAAAAATTTGATTAGCGGCGAAAATTACCGAAACCCCCCACAAAAATTCTACAGAGACAGAAGTCGATTTTCAGCCGCAGTCATAGGCAGACGCCCGGCTGTATCCTGATGCTTTTTGCAGAACAAACCATTATTCTGTAAGCAACATGGCCAATGTAAAGAACAGTGGTGGAACAGTATCATAAGCATATTCTGAAACTTAAGCCTATGCCTACGCGGAAGCGTAAGCATAAGCATGAGCATATTCCTAAGCCTTAGCCTAAGCCTAAGCCTAAGTGAAGCAAAAAATGAGTGTAAACCTTAAGCTTACTCTATTGTAGTCTTACAGAAAAACGTTCAGCTCCTGATCTTTACATGGGCCAGCGACATAATGTGTAACTCGGTTTTGGAATACCCACATACCTGTTGAATTTGACAACTTTACAATAACAGCAGAAGCGTCGTCTTCAGGATAATTAAATATCAACCTTGTCGATGACGGTATTCTGGCAGTTGAAGAATTAGCGCAGCCAGCAGTTCCGGCTTGTTCCGATTCGACGTTGGTTCCGGCGCCACATTTACACATAATCGAACAATACGTTAGCGTTTGTTTACAGGGGCACTTCGCCGTTTTGCTACAACAGAGTCCATTTCGCTTCGGGGGGCATTTACATCCGGCAATCGGTGGATCCGGACGTGGAGCTTGCCATTCGACCAAACTAGGGCTTGTTGTATTCAAGCATTGCGCAGCGCAACCGCATTCGTCTGGTGAACACGGTTCACGCGATCGAGCACATTCACAAATCGCTGCGTTGTTGCAGAACGTTACTTGTTTCGATGGTGCAATGGATCCGGTAGCTAGCGTCGTACCCGGGCGGCCCGAGTTCGATTCTACGGATGCGCTAGGAGTACCCGCGCCACTCACAGCGTTCAAGAGTCTGTTGAGCGGGTTGTTTGATTTTATTGGTGACGCACCGAAGAGTCGAGTGCATGAGCATCTGGTTACAGGTTGGTTAAGACAATCGCAACGATGTTTTGCAGTTTCACAGGTGTCAAAACACGGTGTTTCAGCGGCGAAACAAGGGCAAACTGGTTCACGTTGACCTCCCTGACCCCTGGTTGTACCACAACGGGACTCTGACGAAGGACAATCACAGCATCTTGGGATATCGTCGTACTGCGACGTCGGTATATGGACGGTTGATCCTGGCATAAGCCTTTATTTTTGCTTTACAATTATTTAATTGTAAGATGTGCAAGATGAATTAGCGTATTCTTAAATTTAAATTAATAATCGGTTTTCAAGCAGGGTATAAACGGATAGCAAAAATAACGGAAACGAAAAACTGATACTGAAGTTTAAAAGTTTGGAAGATTTTTTATATTAAATTTAAGTTTTTAGAGAAATTAGAGTCCATAAAGGTCAATGATTCCTAATTATAGTTCATAAATGACTCCAGGACCAAATAAAGTTGGGTTCGAATGTTTAAAGCAAACTAATGTTCTGAAAATACATCCCTAACAGTATATCCTTGAATTATCGCTCAAGTTTTTGATACAAGACTAATAAATATACGTTTAATGCAACGGATGGTTGCACTAACGGATATATCAGTAATGAAGGGCGGCGGAGGGCGGGTTTATTAAAAATACATTCCGTAATCGAATAACAGGGGGTAACCTCTAGACAGGCCAGACAAATATCAGCCTCCCCTTATTTGGTTCACTACAGTAGTTGCTTAAAGTACACTCTATGCGAAAAGACGGATAAACTCCAAATCACCATATTGAAATATGAATATTTCAAAAGCACCGACTTTATTGCTGTATCGCGATGATACATAGTCAATAGATAGGATTTAAATTTCTAAAATTCACACTTTTACCCGAAATAAATTTTTTCGAAAAATGATTAGAGCAAAAATTCCTCAATTCAAATACGTTTATTACAGACGTATGCTAAATTTGATGCCAAGCTACATTCATATGAGACGTGAATCGGTTAACTTTCTAGCGACGTGGCAAACAAAAAACATCGAAGGGCTTTAAGCCCCGTAACATCTTCTACAATTAATTCGCTTTATTTTCAACAGGAAAATGAGAAAAAATTCTCTCGAATTTGCGAGTAAATTTTACTTTGTTCGCATCGTATAAAAAAATTGCCAAAATTGTACGATTTCAAGTCGATGCAAATGTTAATAAGAGTGTTTCGGTTAAAAACAATATGATGTGATATTTGGCTCACAGTTGCTGATTACAACAACAGCTGCGCTTGTTCAAGTGTCGGCAAAAAATTCTCATATAATGAACACTGTTACGGGTTTAACAATTAATATTTCAAGCAATGTTATAATCTTGCAGGAGTGAACTAATGAATATAGAACAGGGCCGAAACAGTAGTACAAGCATATTCCTAAGCCTAAGCCTAAGCGTAAAGAATGAGCTTATATACTTAAACAGAAAACCATTAGCCAAAAAATATTCGATTGATCCTTGTAATTGTTTAACCCGATTTATTATTACTTCAACTGATGTTATTTATGTACAGTCTAAAGCGTAAGCTTACTCTATTTCAGTCCACGCGATATAACGTTCCGTCACTGATCTTTACATCGACCAAGGAGTGTAATCCGAATTTATATATTCCGTGAGGGGGAAATTAACCTTTTACTTAAAAATTACTGGCGAGCCTGAACAATTTTTTGAATTCTACAAATCATCTGGATATTAGATTTCCTGAAGTGGTGTTTTATCGTCTTCTCTGTAATTTTGGTAAGATTTATTTTTTATCGCCCTTTACCCTTGATACATTGCTTCATGTAAATAAATGTAAAAAAATTATATGTAAACTGCGGCGGATCCTGAAATTTTTGACAAACGACCGTGGAAAATGACTGGAAAGGCTTCGCGTTCGAGAAGCCAAACGCAATTTTAAGAACTAAATCTTAACACAAAATTTCGGGTTGATCTCTGTTGTGACAACAGTAGTCGTGAAGCTGGTTGACTATTCTATGATGGTTATATATATAGATATATATAGATATATATATATACATATTTATATATATCACGATACGATCGGAAATGTGCCTTCGGCTCCGGCAGAAAACCGACCTCCTGCTTTGGCTGAGGTACAATATCTGCCGGAGGTTTTGGCAATTTTAAATAGTGAAATTTTGTATAGTTTTACAAAATTTATTTGTTTGGTGCGTTTCGTTTTAACTTTTAGCTTTGGTGAAAAATTGCCGAGATTTAGTAAAAAATATGCGTATATAAAACCAAAACATTTAACAATACCTTACAGATATATGCTAAAATTAGCAAATAAAATATCATTTCTACTACATATTTTCGCCTCACGTCCGGCACCACCCCCGACTCCGGTAAGTTTTGGTGGTCACCGGCTCAGGTATCACTCGCATCCGGTTACATCCTGATATATCATCATTGTTCTAGCATAGACTGTTGTTATTTTACGGTTCCTACATGGTAAGCATATTATCGGTTGCGCGCAAAAAGAGGTTATTATTTAAAAGCTTTACAACAAAACAGTTAACAAAGCAATCTCACAGCATCGAGTTGTCACTATGATCGCAGAACCAATAAACGATGCAAACCTTTAAAACAGAGTTGCCTGTAAACCAAGCGAATCCTCGAATGTTTACATAATTCCCTTTGCAATTTTTAACTTCGACTTTTTGCACCTTATTAGGTTCTGACGAAAATATTTACCAATTTTCTTTTTTGAATATATACACCGCTTGCCAAAAAATGGTTATACACGGTTTATGTTATAAATTATGTCGCATTATGTTTCAGATTGTCAGAAAATGCTTCTTATTGTCGGCAGTTTTAGAGATTCAAAAAATAGACCCACCAGAATGCTGGACACCTCTTAAAGTAAAATGGACCAAAAACATAACAGTACACACAGAATAATATGTGTTTATATGCAAGAAATATTTATCTGAAGTTTAAGACAATTATGTCTTAAAACCAACTCCAGACATGAAACTATGTCTTGAATTAAAGACTTTTATTTGTTAAATATTTCAGAAGTATGGGTCTCAAATTTTTCAGACTTAAAAGTTTGAAATTTAAAACTTGGTTTCGTGAACGATTAAGATAAAATTTTTTGAAATATAAGACAAATATGTCTGAAATACAAGACTGAAAATTTCCAGGGAAACTACTCCAAAATTAGGAGCTCAAACTCAACCAAGTATCATAATTTTCCAACCTAAGATACGTCCAACACGTAAACTTTTATTTTGGAGCGAGCCTGAGCTCAACCCAAAATATCCTTCAAACTATATTATTTATATACACTCCTAAACATATAAATGAAACAATTTTTTACACGCATAAAAATCAGCAAATTAACTCTTATATATAAGACAACTATTTCTTGAACGGAAGTATTAATTTATGTCTTTATTGGCAAAAGTATTTTCTAAAATACAAGACATTTATGTTTTAACCATTTAAGAAACAAATTTTTGAGCTGTTTAAAAGGCTATTAATGTGTGAAATACAAGACAATTATGTTTTGAAAACTTAAGAAAATGAGTTTTGAAATTTCAAGACAATTTATTTTGTGTGTAGTGGATGATCAAGGATTTGTCGGCGAGAATAAAGGAGAAACTTTGGCAAATTTCATTGCAGTAACCTAGACTAATTTTTTGCTTCGGCATAGGTTTTATGTTTATCAATATGCTTATACTACTGTTACAGCCCTGTTCTATACATTGGCCAAGCAATGTAAAGTTGTGGACTCTAGTAAATAATTTCATGAAATTTTCTCTCCATAGACAATGTAATATACTCTTTTCCGACTGAAGAGTAACCGGAAACTATTACTAAAGATTTTTGAGACCATTTTGAAACATTGTCCAGCTATCAAATATCTCAACTGTTTAAAAAAACTAATGATTTCTAGCCCGTCGGTTCTAGTCATTCGCTGACCTCCAGTTGAATAACCCCATGCATTAATGATCACGGGTGGAACGTTTTTCTGTGGGACTGTAATAGAGTAAAACTTAGCATATAGACTAATTTTTTTGCGTGGCTTAGGCTTAGGCTTCGGAATATGCTTATACTGTAGTGACCCGAATAAAAGGGAGGGCTGATATTTATTTGGCCTCTCCAGAGGGTACCCCCCTTGTTATTCGGTTACGGACTGTTATTTATTTTTAACCTACGCTCCGCCGCCCTTCGTTACTGATATATATCCGGTACTGCAATTATCCGTTGAATTAAACGTTTATTTGTCTTGTGTGAATAGCTTGAGCGATAATACAAAATTATACATAGGAATGTACTTTCAAAATTTAAGTACGCTTTAAAGTTTCGAACTCAAATTATTTCGTCCTGGAGTCATTTATGCGCTATAATTAGTGTTAATTCACATTTATTGACTCTAATTAGGGTTTAGGGACTCTATCCGCTTACGGACTCATATTGGGATACGGACTCCAATTGATTCGGACTCAAAATGGGGACCCCCCTCTTATTACCCCTCCCCCTCTTATTCGGGTCAATACAGTAATTCTGTTCAGTCCCTGTTCTTTACATTGGCCCACATATCTTAGAAGGGGGTGCAAAAAGACGCTACTAAACCTCGTAAACCGGTATAATCACTGAAGTTACATTGAACAGTAAATGAGAAACCAGAGAACACCACAAGATTGAGACCACAAACCTATAATTTTTGAGATGACTCAAAACTGTTTGAGGGATAAAAACAAATCTTTACTGTCACAATTTCCTTACCCTCCAAACCCTGGTGAACCCCAAAGTGGTTTATAAATGTCACACTGCGTTTGTGTTTGTACGATATAATGTGCGAAAAGGTGAAATTAATTCCGAGATGTCTATAACTTTAGTAATGAATGGTATACAGCAAAAAATGGGGTGAGTCAAATTAACTCTCTGCGAAATAGGCTCTACGGGACTACACAAATTGAGTCAAAGTCGACTCGCTGAGTCGTACACGTTTTACTCTGACAGAGTGGAATATGAGTCAGTTTGTGTTGTCTTGTAGAGTCTATTTCGTAGACAGTCAATTTGATTAACCATTTTTTGCAGTGTATATATATTACCTAGCACCACGGAGGGAACGGATTGCAAGAAATACTAGAAAAAAATCAATACTTATCGAAACACAGAAAAATCGGTATTACGTTGTCGTATCCTATTTAAAAAATGTTGAATGTAAAAATTATGCGAGGCAAGAAAATTTTCCTTTTTAAACCTTAAACCGACTTTTGCTGATCTGCTAATTCGGTTATTGGCACCACCAAAAGAGGATCATGACAAGAGTGAGTAACTCTGGGTCGCGCATGGTACAAAATGTACCACCGTTTTCGGATACATAACGCATCACGGTTCGCTCCGGTTGAACCACCCTCGAAATAAAGAAGAGTAGTACCAAAACGTAACGCGTGCCGGGTACATTCTTTTCTACACAGAATATGCCCAGTTGCACACTCTTGTTAAATAGCGGATATCCACTCTTGTTAACCAAGAGTCGATTATGACTCTGTTTACAAGACAATGCAACTGGGTACATTCTGTGTGCAAAATAATGTACGCAGCGCACGTTGCGTTTTAGCCAACATCCTCCTTTATTGGGATAAAACCTATGCGAACCATGGCGTTGTGTGTAAATGCATACGGCATTAAAAATGCTCCGCTTATAAGTTTAATTTAGGTGTATTGCATGATGTAGCGAAAACCCCCCTAAATAAAGATGGGGTCGGCCAAAAACGCAACGTCCGGTGACATCAATTTCTCAAAACACATTTTTAAACCAAAATTTTCGCCACTTTTACAGAATATCGGTAGAAGTAGCCGGTTCAAAATCAATTTTATTGCATAATATTTCGTTGCTTCCGGAAAAAAGTCGTTGCCCAACTTCCGGTTGTTTTAACCCCCGGTTTCTGCTCGAGAATAATGCTAACAGACAACGTGGTCCTTTATATGTAATCCTAAATTGCAACAAGTGTCGCAAATGCTTTAAGTATCCGGAAAATTATTCACTCTAGTGTTGGTATATACTGAAATAAGTAAGTTTGAACCTATAATACCCTTGCTATAATTCACTTACAAATGATGCCCTGTGCCAGTTCAAACAATAATCTTTTCGGTATCTAAATTTTTGCCCATGGGTAAACGTTTCGGATCCATGTATAAGCGTTTTGCAGACATTGTAAACTGTTGTTTAAGTCTCGAAGGTCGCTACTTTGGTTCAAAAAAGGTTTTGATTTGCATTTTTCTCAAAAAATAGAAAATGTACCCCCTGATTTTGGCAATTTTTAAACTTGCACATTCAAAAGTTCGCTTATTTTCCATTTGCAGATGCAATTTAGTTGAATTTTGTAACTTTTATTTTATTTCCAACAATTTCAGCATATCTGTAATGAAAAATTGCGAAATAAATATGTTGATTATAACTAATTTTGAGGGTAACCTTACCGAATTTTTGTAACGGAAACGGACGATTTTTACCGGAAAGGAATATTCGATTACACCATGTCGATATCAGTAACATCTATTTACAGATTAATCCTTTATCACATGAATATTTTTTGTTTAATCTGAGACCTAATTTTATGCTAGGATTCGAACTCCAGTGACTGAAGTGGGAGGCGTATACCATCAGCACTCAGCTATAGGAGCTTGACGCTCGAGCGCGAGGGGGCTCTCATGTCTTGTGGTGATTTAGTACTATGTATACGAGTTGCAATTGTTAAACACTGTGCGATATATATTATTTAACGTATATACACTGCGCTGAGTTGCGCATAGTCAACTCCATGCGAGAAGGGTTAATTTAGACATGTATGCATGTCAGGGGTTTACGTTAACAAAGGTTCATTTAAATGCAGAGGGCGCATGAGAGGCTGTCAGTCATTGATACGTTTGAAACTGCAGAAATCTGCTTGAATTTATAAATGCACACAACACCACACGATTTAAAGCCTTTATAGAGTGAAATTTTATTTTGGGCCCTAAAGCTCATGAATGTTATATTGAATTGAAATTCTGGGTAGGTCCCCAAGATGTGGTAGACTAATCAAAGACCAACGTTTATGCCCACGCTTAGCCATAAACGAATAAACATCAACCTAGAAAAACCGTCTGCGTATGTGACACCTTTGAAAACAGAACTTCATTCAACTTTGAACTTCGAAAAAGTTTCCAGCTATGGACAATGCTAAATTTCATACTTTACGCTTCTAGTACTTGCTAACCGAAGATCTCAGTCACCCCGATCCTTCTAGGGACTGCTTGTATATTGTCTTTATAGGTAGAATATGCCAGAAATACATTTTTTCACTCGTCCGGCATTTCTCTTCCAATTTCGGACGTGTGCGATTCCACATCCAGAACCGATACGGCGTCAGTTTTCGTCGTATATCTTCAGCTAACATTATTTTGAGTTGTAGTTTAACGTAATATATCTAGTGACGGGCATCGGATATTTTTTCATATCCGGATATCCGGCAATTGTTGCCAGATATTTATCCGGATATCCGGATACACGTTTCATTTCGGATACATATCCGGATATTTTTCATATCCGGTGCCCATCTATAATTATATCTCATTCATAACCTAAAATTTGGCACAAAACAAATAAAGACCAGCTTTAATTATTCATAGTATCCAAAGAAACAAAATAGAATCTGCAATGGAAGTAAAAAAGTGAAACCATGCCCACTTAAAAAGTACCATTTCTAATCAACATAAAAATACTTTTTAACAAAACTACTATTTAAAACACTAATTACCTTTACAGACGTAACAGTGGCTAAAGCTTATTCCTAAGCTTACACTTTAAGCCTCAACGTACCTAATAATTATTATTACGAATAGTGTAAAGCGTTAGCAAAAAAATTTAGTTTCAAGCCAGCTTCCAGTCCAACGCTAAATGGATACCTTAAAAGTAATAATAGCCTAAATTACGCTACGCTTTTTGATTCTTAACCACTAAATCGGGTTGCAAAACAGTTGACTTCTGTTTAAAATATACATTCTTTCTTGGCGCTTCAGGTAATAAATCATGCACACGCTCTACAGACGCCAAATCAATTTAAAAATTTTGCATCCAAATATTATTCTCAAACCAGTATATAAGCGAAAAGTCCACAGTTTTAACCCAGTTCAACTTGGAACACGCGAAATGAGAGTACCACAAGCCGCCCCCTGGCCCCGCTTTCCCGCAAAAATTTGTCACAAAGAAGCTGCAGCTGGAAAAAATAAAATCGGGGCAGTGCAGTTAAGTTCCAACTCACAGTTATTGCAAAACTATTAATATCATAAAATGCTACATACGCAGCGCCAATCCAGGGTGCAACCGGAATTCCGGTTCCGGCATTTTTTCACCTTCCGGTTCCGGTTCCGGTAAATTTTTACCGGATTTAAAAATTCCGGTGTTATAATTTGGCCGTTTAAGAATCTCTTTTGAAAGCCACTTGTACTCAGAATATAAGCCGTTGATGGTGGATTTCACTTCAGTCGACGACGAAAATCTACAATACAACAAATAAAATAAATACCTGTGTTCGACTAAGGTTGTTTCACGAATAATAGAGCAATGATGGTGGATTTCACTTCAGTCGACGACGAAAATCTACAATACAACAAATAAAATAAATACCTGTGTTCGACTAAGGTTGTTTCACGAATAATAGAGCAAAAAATACGATTAAAATGAAATTTTTGGTGAAATGCATTTTTCATTTTCCGGTTCCGGTTCCGGTAAAATTTTCAAATTCCGGTTCCGGTTCCGGTAAATTGTAATTCCGGTTGCACCCTGATATACACATTGACCAAAGCAAGACAAAAGACTAATTCCGAAAAACAATTAATATAATAACATATATACATACTAAATTTTAGAATTTTACACCATATATTCATCCAACTTTAAAACCGCCATAAGTAGCACAATTTTATCCGGTGCGGATCACTTTTGCCTATCAATTAAATTTACCAACGTGTAACATGATGCAAAACAAACACATTTAACCAGTGCCGGCGTTAAGATAGTCGCCCCCCCCCAAAACAGGTCCGAGGTGACCCCAATAAAATGTTTTGCAACTCTATAAATTCGTTGCCGCGAAAAAACTTTTAGTTTGCCAATGTGGGGCCCATCATGGGTCGCCCCACATTGGGGGTCTGCGGAGCGCTTCCGCCGGCACTGCATTTAACTCACTAAGCGCTGGTATATATGGTACAAATTTTTTCAAATTCTAATCGAAAACACCATTGTCAGAAATTCTTCGTAACCAATTTGTATCACACCGTCACGATCTGTGTCCTTTTGAGCGAACGCAGACGTTAGAGTCTGAAAACAAAATAAAAAAATTACTGAAACGGCATATTATTGCGTTGACCATGTTTTGAACAGTATTAATTTATTTATACAACTTAACACACTACCTACAGTCACGGATCACGGATTTAACGCAGACTCTTAATTTTGAGTTTCCGGTAACTACAATGGACGCAAACTGTAGTGTTAATTTTGGGCTAATTTGTATTTGGGCTATTTGTATTGTGCAGTATTACGCTGAAACAGTAAAACCATCATGGCATTTGCCCAGACTATTGCGCAGAAATTATAAATGCTGACAAGTTTTCAGTTAACACGTACCTAAAACTGTGGTTGCCCTAACTGCCAGCAATGTGATATTACGGGGAATACTGTAATTTAATTTGCTTAGATATCTACGACTGGCACAAAAAATTCTAAAATGAAGTTTAAGTGTAAGCTTACCTGTAGCACAACACAAAGCTGAATAAAATCATCGAAATTCACAGTTCCATGAGCAGTACGATCAAATTTCCGTATTAACAAGGTGTAAAATGCATCAGATAGTCGGTATCCTATAAATTTAAAAAGCAAAATATAGCTTTCTCGGCGAAACTTCGAATTGTAAAATTTCTCTATTGTTGCCACAACAACATAATGGCACATGCCAAGACTTAATAAGTTCTCATGCGTAGTACGCAACAAATTTAACAACACTTCTTAAATAAGTTAAAATATTCACTGTAAATCAGTTTGCTGCTTGCAAAACAGACCGTCATAAAAATTTTAAAGCCCAAAAAGAGTTATCTAGGGCTGATTCAGAAATCAGAATTACCAAACGAAGTAAGTGCAGTTTTGAGTTCATTTTTGTCAATGTTGCCTGAGTTATCACGATCGTAGCTGCGAAACGTATTCGACCAATCAGTTACGTATTTCCAAAGAGCAGCAAACTCTTGAAACGATATTGTTCCATCGCCATCACGGTCGAACATACCTAAACCGAGAGAAAGACTACAGATAACGCTGTTTGGGTTGCGCTACATACTTTTTATTACGGTCTATGTAGTAAACTAACTTTAGTCTTAATCACAAGACGACGCCATACCACAAAGTATATATTTCTGCATCGTAAAATGAGTGAAATGAACAAATGCAAATGTTCTACTTCTAATATTGAACAGAAAACAAAATTACCAATCATCAGACGGACTGTTTCGGGGTTGAATGGAGCCCATGTGCCTAAAAACAAATGTTTACTTTTAAAACAATTTTGCTGACATCAAATTATTCTTGAAATTATGCTTCCAACAAAATGCGTCAGCATTACAAAACATACGTAAGTTTTCCAACAAAATGCGTCAGCATTACAAAACATACGTAAGTTTTAGAGATTGTGCAGTGCGTTGAGCAGCCCAAGCCCAGTATTGCACACTTCGTTATTGCCAAGTAAATAAATAGACGTAAAGCAATGATTTAAATTAAATTGAATGCTACCTGTCTCACATTGATAAATTACACCAACAATATACTTATCTTACCATTAGACAACGCTCTTTGTAGCTCGTTCGCAGTGATCTGCCCACTCCTATCAGCATCGACCCTAGAAACACCATATTAAACAACATGCCACTTCATTGTGACACTGCGCTTCGAGTTCAAAAATAAACCAACTCAAATATGCAATATACGTTCGAATATTAACGGAACATGTAAATTTATAAAAGCATAATTACATTACGCATGATAATTAATTCCCGACGCTGTCCAAGCGACTATTTAATTCTAATGGTTCGCACTTTGGAAGAACTAACACAAATACGCGTTTACTTACTTTTGAAACACTTGCCACAAAAAATTTTGATCAGGCATCATTTTGACAGCTAACTAGAGCGGTTAATGATTGTTATATATATAAACAAATCTATTTATATATTCATAAACAAATACTTTAATTGCACGCATAGCCTTATAAAGGTGGCTGATTCGAATGCAACCGAGGTCAACTGCTTAGACTACTTCGCACAAACATGATACTTACGTTGTGGTTGTACAATGTACCGCGCAACCTTCCAATGAGAACAGAATACTAAAGTATAACTCGGTCGCGGTCCAAGCCTAAACTGTAAAGCTTGAGACAGTGCGTAAAGCCTTAATGTTCATTCAGGTTTGGCACGACAATGTGGCAATTGTTAAAATGGACTAACGTACTAAAAACAGAGATAACGTCATAGGACCAAATAGCTGATTCATCTATAAACTAGCTATGTATTAAACACATGAAACATCACATCGGTCGCTTCGAATCCAAGACGTATGCAAAATTAAAGAAAAAACCTTCAAATTATTAGAAAAACTTGAAAAAAACTCGTCAAGCACTCTATAAAATAACTTTGAGAATGACTGAAGTAGAAACTTTTCGGCTAACTTTCTTTTGAGTTTTATACTTTCCTGTCGAACACCACTCCGGCAACGTTTCTTGTTTTCAACCAGCCCGTGATCGCCTATAAAACAAGACAGCTTTTGATGATGTGAATGATTAATATTTGTGAGAGCGTAGTCTGCTTGGTAAGAACAAACTTGCCTCCGAATCGTAAGTATATCTCGAAAATTTTTAATCACAGATAAGCTACAATTGCTCGATTGTTCCCTGTGAAATAAAATTGCGAGATTTTATATGAAATCCTAAAAAATTTATTGCATTTTTCTTTAATATTTTAGAAAGCCCAGTGCATATTGCATGCCTTAATTATTTTGGCAGAAAAATAAAACACCATTGAACTATGTTTTCAATTCTCGTTTCCGTCATTGTGAACACTATCCGTTTTCATTTCCGTTCTTTACTATCCGTTTGGCGATTATACGCTGGATCAACAAAATACGCTATAAAACTACACATGTTTTACCGATACGACCAAGGGCCTTGCCAGCGGGAGGGAGCCAAAAGGCGAGGAAAAATTTCATTTTTGAATATCATTTGAAACTATGATATGGTGTGCGTTTTCATACCCACACACCAGTTGTTGGTGCCTTTCTATTCTAACAGCACATTGCATTAAATGGTATCTGTACCAAAATTTATTTTCTCACGCGTTGTTGTGTGTAGTAACTATTTTTGTACGATTAAACCACGAAATATTTAAACTATTGGTGTGCTCCCCCATTTCGCGAACTGAAATGTATACGTGCCACTTTCAAGATCAGCATTTAGTCTGAAAGTTATATTCGAATTTTCAAACGGCGAAGGTGAATTTATTTTATTTACGCGTATATATCGTACAAATATTGGGTTTAATTTTATATTTTCATGGACAGCGTAGTGGTAAGTTTGCCAGATGTCATTGCTACAAATTTCTGGGTTAAAACTTCATGGGAAACTAAACAGAAGTATGTTTATGAAATTTACTTTCTTTAATAGGATGTGGCATCTATCGATTATTTAATCTTTAATCTGGCTAAAGCTAATTACAATGATGTTTAAGGTATACAACCTCGGTGTGCAGCCAAAATTTGCTTCTGTTTTTCTACTGGTTGTCTTCTGTATTTGCGTGCCAACAGCGTTTTAGTCGAACATCAGTTTTCTGTTAATATCACACCTTTTTGAGATTAAACTATAGTAGGTTCATATACCATTACTGCCTAACAATGACAACTGCGAATGTACAAAAATGGCGTGGTGCAGGTATATGGAAATTTAAATTGCTTCACGCCTGTAGCCAGCTCACCTTTCTAGGAAAATTTTTTTACAGGAAGGTCATACAAGTATTTTCGTTGACTTACAAGCAATGTTAAAAATTTTCCAAGGGTAACCAAAACTTTTCCAACAAAGGATGAGCTCCCTGGCCCCTTGGCTACGAGCCCTAATTGGTCCAACAAAATTGGACAAGATTTTCGGTGCTTTTTCAGTCTTATAAAACTTCGTTCACCCAATCGAAATTTTTAGCATCTCCGCAAATTGAAACCGTTTCGCGTCTCGAATCTCCGTCCAAGCATCAAACCTGTGCCTGTGTTCGGGATTCAAACTGACTGCCAGACTTTGTCAATTGTCCTTGAAGTTTCGCCATTGATATTAAACAATCGAAGAAAAAACCGTATATGAATAGCGAAATGCCAACTCTGCAAAGCGTATGCCGGAAACGCCTATAGTTTTCATAGATATTAGCTTAAAAAACTGACGAATTTTGAGACAAACTGCCCGTTTGCAGAGTACGCCAAGTTTGAATTTATGATACAAACGTTTTGAAATGCAAAACATTTCCGGTTTCGCTATACGTCTGGTATCGTTTAGTATTCTAATCACGGTACTCCTATATCAAGCGTCAAAAATAATATATAAAGTTGACAACTTTGAGGGAACATTATTTCTAAGTGTGAAGTATTAGCAGGGTACAACTGGAGGTCTGCGTCCGGCTCCGGCAGAAAACTGACAGTTGGTACTCACAGGCAGCAACTGGTGTATAATTTTTTGCCGGAAGTTCGAGTCAATTTTGATACACAAATTTTTCGCATTTAAGATTTTTGCCACCTATTTTATAAAAGTTATGTTCTTTAATACACATTGACCCTATTTTACTTTAGTGCATATTTCGGCCGATGTATAGAACAGGGCCCGATCGTTTTCCAGAGGGGCTGTAACAGAGTCAGTTTAAGCTTTAGACTAAATTTTTTGCTTAGAGCTTAGGCTTTGGCTTAGGCTTAGGAATATGCTTATACTACTGTTGCGACCCTGTTCTATACATGGACCGAAATTTCGAAGCATTAATATCCGAGATTACAAGAAACAGAAGCTTAACCAACTTTTGGGGAATATTTGGCTGACTTAGCTTAAATTAGCAACTACAGCTTCAGTATTGCTGCCTAATTTTTTGCTTCACCTTCGACATCAGTTCGGTTTCTAGCTCCCGCATATTAATTTGTCGGCCTTCGGCTTTCAGGCCGAAGTTTTTTCGTCTCCAGATTCAGCGTGATGCTTAGATAGACGTTTACAGATAAAATTCGTTCAGGGTACACTATTTTCAGAGGCCGGCAAGGTCTGCGCGTCTCTGCTTAAACCATAAGCTGGTTTTCGACAGTCTAAAATTTTTCAAAATAGTGACCCATGTAAAGATTAGGACCGGAACGTTTTTCTGCGGAACTGCAATATCACAGCTTAATTTTAAACTATTTTTTTGCTTAATCTTAAGCTTAAACTTAGGCTTAGGAATATGGTTATAAATTGTAATCACCCAATTTTATACATTGGCCAAAATTTTTAAAATGTCTTACTTGCACAAAATAGTTTGAGTCCTGTTGTGGATATTATATTGAAGGTTTCCCGAATATTTTTTAACAATGCATGGATTGATCGTAAGAAATTCATAACTGCAACCAAAATATTAAGCAAATTTTCAAAATCAAACTATTTTCCTGAAAAAACCAAAAATATAATGATATCCACACGATAATTCGCCCTCTGACAACAAAACCAAAATCTCGTTGACCTAACAATTTGTTGCCCATTATGTGCTTAAGCTTATGACAAGGGTTTAAGATTTTGCTTTAGGTTTAGCCAGCTGTCTGGCGACAACCAGGGCTGTAACGAATTGTAGAATTCGTGCGTAATATACTGAAAAATGACTCTATCACTGTATATATTTGTAGGCCGACGGAGTAGTCTATTGTAGTTTCGGCCAATGTTAAAATACTTTTAGGGGCGTATCAGTAGACTAAGTGTATTCCTAAGCCTAAGCCTAAACCTAAGCGTTGCAAAAATGTGTTCATAGGCCTAAGCAAAAACCTAAGCGTTGCAAAAATGTGTTCCTAAGCCTAAGCAAAAAAATGTAATCTAGAACCTGACTTCACTCTTTTACAAAACCCACCGGAAACCTGGACGCTCCTTAAAGTTGGCCGTGGTTTTTGTGGACAGTTTATACGGTTTTAATATATCGCGTGACTAGTTGTCATTTTTCTAAAATGAAATTGCTACAAATTTCACAAAAAATATACTGTTGAACTTGTTGCATAGATCTCATAAATAAATGCTCATTGGTTATGCTTTTGAATGCCAATTTTATGGGCTTTAAAATAGAAGAATTGCAGCTTATCTGTAATGAAAAAATTGCACTACGATTTATACGTAATTTACAACTAATTATGAGCATAAAAATAGCAGAGTTTTCGGCACGCTTATGCTGTGTCCCTATAGACTCATCAAATAATTGTTCCTTAAAACCTGCATCTTTGTTTGGAGCCTGTTCTATGCGTAGAACGAAACGTTGAAACCGGTTGCATAAAGCCAAGGCAGGTAGAAATTTGGGGCCTCAACGTCCGTAATAATTAATCCTACAAGAAGCCATGCCATGATCAGGTACACAGCTGGTCGATCATTATAGATGGAGCAAAAATATTGCTATACAAAGTATATGCATAGTATATATTTCTCAAAACTGACCCATGTAACATTGAGAGACGGAATGTTTTTCTGCGGGACTGCAATAGACAAAACTTAAACTTTTGACTAATTTTTTCTGTTCAAGCTTTAGGTTAATCTTAGGAAAACGCTTCTACTACTGTTTACGGCCATGTTGTTTACATTCTGCTGCGAAACCTGCAAGCGGACGGAAAACTTTCTTCGTCTCGCAGCCTTTCAAAATATTTCTAGGGTGCTGTGAACGTCTTGGCGTCTTTTGACTACCGGTATGACGGCGATGAAAAAATCTGCGGACGTATAAGCTACTACGAAAGCTTATATGAAGCAGACAGTCTTAGCTGTGTCTGTTGCGGTTGTTGTTGTTGTTGTTGTCATTTCCCGTAATATGTGTCTACTCGTCTGTCGTAGTGGTTTATTTTCCACGGTTCTTTTTGGGGATTTTCTATCTACAATCATGCTTGAAGCAAAGATTATACACCAATTCGCCAGTGACGTGTGGCTGATTCCCGTGTTTTTTTCGTGTTTATGTAAAATGTTGTTAATTTGGTATATTAAACGTGAGGCAGAATATTAACAATAAGCAGGGTGTAACCGGATATGCGGTTCCGCTTCCGGTAAAAATCGGTGTCTGCTATCGTTTTTGTTTCAGTTTTATAAGGGTGACGGAAATTCTGTTATGTTGTACCGTCAAAGTTGACCCACAATCAGGTATATGTGCGGCAATTTTTCATTATTGAGATGCTGCAATTGTTCGAAATGAAATTAAGTTACGAAATTCATCTAAAATCTTAAAAATTTCGATGCATGCGCCATTTTTTCTTTAATATGTTAACAAGCCCGGTGAATATTTGCACTGTTCAATTGTGTTGGCAAAAAATAAAACATCTTTGAAACTTTTATACTTCAATATGCTTTTTCCATTTCCATTTCTGTTTATTTTGATCACTATCAATTTCCGTTTCCGCTATTTTTACTATCCGTTTACACCCTGACAAAAAGTGCCAGAAATTGTTTCTGAGGCGAAAAAGTGTGCTATATTTAATCAAACAGGTATTTCAAAATCTGGTAAATCATCATCATTTGCCTATAGCTGCGGTCGCTTTCGATGGGGTTGTAAGAGTGACCAGCGAGTAAATTGCTGAGTTTAATATTTTTCTATAAACAGGTTTTTAATTTGTTTCCATTCTTTGGGCAAAATTTGGAGAAACAGTTGGCAATTAGTTTATTCCAGTGCCCAACCGAGCGCTACTTTTATCGAACAAGGGATGTCACTGATAACCTAACTTTGGCCCATGTTACTATAAAGGCCGTCCTAATTCCCGGGACACAAATATACCCGGAGTGCACACTTATGCGTTCCTGTTTACATATGCACAGGCAGATATATTTACGTAGTATATATATTGTCCCAACTGTCCCATCTGTCCCAACTGTCCCAACTGTCCCAGCTGTCCCATCTGTCCCAACTGTCCCATCTGTCCCATCTGTCCCAACTGTCCCATCTGTCCCAACTGTCCCATCTGTCCCGTCTCATCTGTCCCAACTCTCCCATCTGTTCCATCTGTCCCATCTGTCCCATCTGTCCCAACTGTCCCATCTGTCCCAACTGTCCCAACTGTCCCATCTGTCCCATCTGTGCCAACTGTGCCAACTGTCCCATCTGTCCCATCTGTCCCAACTGTCCCAACTGTCCCATCTGTCCCAACTGTCCCATCTGTCCCATTTGTCCCAACTGTCCCATCTGTCCCAACTGTCCCATCTGTCCCAACTGTCCCAGCTGTCCCATATGTCCTAACTGTCCCATCTGTCCCAGGTGTCCCATCTGTCCCATCTGTCCCAAGTGTCCCAACTGTCCCATCTGTCCGACTGTTCCATCTGTCCCATCTCTCCCATCTGTCCCATCTGTCCCAAGTGTCCCAACTGTCCCATCTGTCCCATGTGTCCCATTTGTCCCAACTGTCCCATCTGTCCCAACTGTCCCAGCTGTCCCATCTGTCCCAACTGTCCCATCTGTCCCATCTGTCCCAACTGTCCCATCTGTCCCAACTGTCCCATCTGTCCCATCTCATCTGTCCCAACTGTCCCATCTGTTCCATCTGTCCCATCTGTCCCATCTGTCCCAACTGTCCCATCTGTCCCAACTGTCCCAACTGTCCCATCTGTCCCATCTGTGCCAACTGTGCCAACTGTCCCATCTGTCCCAACTGTCCCATCTGTCCCATTTGTCCCAACTGTCCCATCTGTCCCATCTGTCCCAACTGTCCTATCTGTCCCAACTGTCCCATCTGTCCCAACTGTCCCAGCTGTCCCATATGTCCTAACTGTCCCATCTGTCCCAGGTGTCCCATCTGTCCCATCTGTCCCAAGTGTCCCAACTGTCCCATCTGTCCCGACTGTTCCATCTGTCCCATCTGTCCCTACTGTCCCATCTGTTCCAACTGTCCCATCTGTCCCAACTGTCCCACTCTACCCAACTGTCCCATCTGTCCCAACTCTCCCATCTGTCCCATCTGTCCCAAGTGTCCCAACTGTCCCATCTGTCCCATGTGTCCCATCTGTCCCAACTGTCCCATCTGTCCCATCTGTCCCAAGTGTCCCAAGTGTCCCAACTGTCCCATCTGTCCCATCTGTCCCAACTGTCCTATCTGTCCCTACTGTCCCAACTGTCCCAACTGTCCCATCTGTCCCAAGTATCGAAAGTGTCCCATCTGTCCCAACTGTCTCAACTGTCCCAACCGTCCCAACTGTCCCATCTGTCCCATGTGTCCCATTTGTCCCGCTGCCTCATCTGTCCCATCTGTCCCATCTGTCCCAACTGTCCCATTTGTCCCAGCTGTCCCAACTGTCCCATCTGTCCCTACTGTCTCATCTGTCCCAACTGTCCCGCTGTCCCAATTATATTTTTTGAATGTACTCCTGGAACATTGCTGTCCCGGGAAAATGGGACTGGTACTCCTGGGTCATTTCTGTCCCGGGAAAATGGGACGGCCTTTAAACTAACATTAGCCCTAACTTTTATACGGAACCAATCAGAATTGATATTGACATACCCACAACAAAGAATTGAAACAGAAAAGTAAGTGTTTTTGAAGGATTAAACAATATTTTGCCAATAAACTTCGAAGAAATAAGATGACTTTCATGATTACAAGTTTTTCATTAATAACAAAAACATCGGCTTAAATTATTTACTACATATTAAAATCTATTCGGCCCCGTAACCAAGGGAAGGGTGCCAGGTATGCTCAGCCCTACTGAAAAAAATCCCCCCCCCTGGAAAATTTTTGACCTTGCTTGTAAGTCAACAAAAGCACTTGTATGCCCTTCCTGAAAAGTTTTCAGCCGCTCATAGCAAAGTGAGCCGGCCACAAGCCTGAATCTACTGTTATGACTGAAGTGTTTTGAACCAAATAATTCGTTAATCTGTTAACTGGTTTAATTGCATAAATTATTAATATTCAATTTCGCATATTTGACAACTCGATATATTCACCGTGAGCACTTGTCCAAAAATGCTGTTGGTGAATACAAGACAGGGTCATTGATGTCGAACATAAGACGACCCTGCTTAATCCCTAATCTTAAGTCCATTAGCATACTTTATATAGTGTGACGTGTTTTATGCTATAACTCTTCCAAAGCCTAAACCTAAGCCTTGGCAAATAGATTCGTCTAAAGCTTAAGCTTACTCTATTACTCTGTTGCAGTCCCGCAGAAAACCATTCCGTTCTGCGTCTGATCTTTATATGGGCCATTAATTTGAAGAAACAATATATACAAGATAGAAAACAACAGTGATATAAAATATATAAATATAAATACATATATAGATATATATCTGTATCTACGTATATATAAAAACAGAAAACGAACAATGACCAAAATATGATGAGGGATTTTATGCGGATCGGATATCCAATGGCAAAAGATTGGGTATTCTGCCCTCATTTTTTATTGAACATGAAAGCCCATGTAAGGATCAGGGGCGGAACGTTATTCTGTGGGACTGGAAAGCTTAAACTTTAGGCTGTTTTTTGATTGGTTTAGGCTTACGCTTAGGCTTAGGTATATGCTAATTCTTTCGCTTAGGCTTAGGTTTAAGATTAGGCGTAGGCTTAAACTTAGAAATATGCTTATATATTGCTCCGCCCCTGTTGTTTACAATGGCCGACATGAAGATGTTCATAGTTAAAAAATGATAAACTGAATTTCAGCTGAAAATGCTGTTTCAACCTTGGTATGATTTTAATTTTCTATATTTTGAGACTAAAAAGTTTTGGCCCATGTAAAGATCAGGGGCGGAACGTTTTTCTGTGGGACTAGAAAAGAGTAAGCTTAGGGTTTAGACTAACTGTTTTGCTTGGCTTATGCTTAGGCTTAGGCTTAAGCTTGGGCTTAGGCTTAGGCTTAGGCTTAGGAATATGCTCATTCTTACGCTTAGGCTTATGCTTAGGCTTAGGAATATGCTTATAATACTGTGCCGCCCCTGTTCTTTACATTGGCCGAAGTTCTTAAGTTAACATTTTCCTACTTAGATGCAGTATAATGTATTTAGCAAACTTTATAAGCTGAACTCACAGCTTGAAATTATATCTTTTAGATGGAATTTAAAATTTTCGTAAGTGGAAAGGTTGCAAAAGTGAATTTATCAGTGATCCATTGCTCCGATTGTTTGAAATGGTTCATAAACAAGGCAACAATATTCTAGCTTGTCTGTTTGGTATGTTTCAACTTGACGTTCGGTTCAATTAAACAAATTAAAGCTGCAAATTCGACTTAGAAATTGAAGTATTACTTCATTTCATTCGTGTCTTTTAAGAAGATTTATGGCTTAAATTTGCGTTTTCAATAGCATGGTTTCAAATGCGTACAAAGATTAATAGTGCCATGTTCGCAAGACATAATTTACTGCAGATGCATGTTTTTGCTAAACAAGTTTATGCTTATGCATAAGCCTGCGCGCCAAGACAGTTTCAAACCATATTTTGATTTTTGAAAATACTATTTTAAGCGCTATTCACACGGGCAACTTCTTGCAGCAAAAACTTGCACATGCAACTTGCATGCGCAAGTTTGGTAACAATGCAGCTTTGAAGTTATTGCAGCTGCAAATTATTCACTGGAATTCATGCTATTGAATATAATTCGCACCTGTGAACGTAGTTGCAAGTCGCTTGAATTTCTTGCACCTGCAGTTTGATTGGTCAATCGGAGTGTTCATTTGAAAAAAAACTTGCAGCTTATTTCGCGCAAGTTGCACCTTCGAGTTCTCGCTGCAATAACTGGCACATGTGAATAGGGTTTTAACTTTATGAACCGGACTAAAACTTCGATTTGTTTTAGCTTGAACTATATACTCTACATTGTTCTGTTAACTGATCGCTAATTAACTTTCAACCAATTCCCGTGTTTTTTGGGCTCCTAAAATTTCGCTTGTGTCACTTTTGTTCATTAGACAGACTTACCATCTTTGCTTAGAAATATGCTTTTAAAAGATTATATACTTGAATGAATACTGGTAAATGCACCTATACTTTGAATGGCCAATGTATTAATAAACAGGAGCGTAACAGTATTATAAGCATATTCCTAAGCCTAAGCCTAAGCCTAAGCCTAAGTGTAACAATGAGCATATTTCTAAGCCAAAGCGTAAACCTGAGCCAAAGTCCAGCAAAAAAATTAGTCTAAAGCTTAAGCTTCCTCTTTTCTAGTCCCACCGACAAACGTTCAGCCCCTGATCTTTACAAGGGCCCTTTGAATAACCAAGATATATATATTATATATGTATATATATGTAAGTATATATATACGAAATTTAATTCGGCCGAAGAATCATTTACGTATGCACTCGAGTTTGGAATATATATAATTGACATTTATGGACTTTAAAGTAAATTTTTGGGTTCTATCATATCCGAACAAGGGCTATGGTAAGGTGGGCGATGGGGTGCGCCCCCCTATGGTCCGAGCCTACGGATCTTTTTGTCCAAATTTGTAAGTTTTGGTCGGTGTTCAGGAAAATGGTTAAAAAACTGCGCTTCGTGCATATTAACTAAGCACGCTTTATGGTAGCATTATCAGCGTATAATTAATTGGTTTTCAGACATACCCATCTCAAAGAAGTAGGCTATTTGTAGGGTCTTTTCGGTAATCAAACTGCCGGCGTTTGCCCAAAAATGGATGGATTTTGAAAATTGTTACATATTTGAGCTTCACACCATCTCTCTTGGTCATTCCACGACCAAATTTGAATTTATGAAAAAATTGATGTTTTGAGGTCCGAAAGACACGCACCCCACTTGGGAATCAAAGTTTTTGGTTAAAAAGTTAGACGCATTATATACCATTCGACGTGGCGTGCGGAGGTGAGTCCAACTGCGTTAAATTTTCCAGTCAAATTTCTGGTTAACGAATTATGGTCTATTAATTGATTTAGCGCCATCCCAAATCATTGCAGCGTGCCAAATCAGTTATTTGAATATAACTGTTGCGCTTCGAAACCTTAACAAATCAAATTGTTCAAAAATTCAAACTTGCGCGTGGAATGACCAGGGGATGTTATGATTTATAGGTAACTGAAATATGCAAAAAATTTCAAAATCTAACCATCTTTAAGCAAACGCTGGCTGAAGCTTTAACCGAAAAGACCTAAAAAATTTAGCATGCGCCCCCCCCCCCCTTAGGTTCTTTATATCACCGTCCCTTTACATGCGGAACCGAATAGCAAAAAATACCGGGTTTCCTACCGGAATCTAAATTACGGTTGCTCCATAGCTTAGAGATATATTAACTGCACTGTTTTCGCCCTATTTTGAGTTTGTAGCGTTATATTTTTTCACATTACGTCACATTGTTTCGCTATAATTAATCATTTCGACCTAAAGTTCTTTCGTTTTTTGTTTATGGATGGAGCAACGCTCAAATTTATGGTTTTGTATTTTAACCGGTTCAAATGAAATAACCATGAGCTGTATTTTCAACTGTGTATAGCACAAGTCACCAGTTAGCAATACAGTTGGCTTAATCAAGTGCAAAAATTGGTAAAATTTTAAACTAAATCGGTCAGTGGTTCGAAACCTACTGTTCTTTATCATCAACAGGTAATATATCTTACAGACATTTGAGAATTATTAAGTACATCTACTGTAGTTACCCGAATAACAGAGGGGATTCATATTTATTTGGCCTGTACAGAGGGTACGCCCTGTTATTCGGTTCTGGACTAGTATTTAGTTTTAACCTACGCTCCGTCGCCATTGGTTACTGATATATATCCGGTACTGCAATTATCCGTTGAATTAAACGTTTATTTGTCTTGCGTCAGTAACTTGAGCGATCATGCAAGGTTATACTTAAGAATGTGCTTTCAAAATTTAAGTAGCTTTAAAGTTTCGAACTTAAATTATTTGGTCCTGGAGACATTTATGGGCTACAATTATGGATAATTGACATTTATGAAGTGTACTTAGGGTTTAGGGATTCTATCGGCTAACGGACTCTTATGCATGCTACACAATTAAAAATGTGGCTTGGTGGAAAACTGAATTTCAATTCCAGAAAAAGGCCAAATTTAGACGTTAAATTTTTGTGTATTGGAATGGAACTAAATTTTCAATCCATAAAATTCACTCAAAGCTTGTTTAAGAATTGACTAAAATTTCACTTTCATAACACGCATGTTGAAACAATAGCGTGTTAAGGAATTGAACACCAGTGTAAAGTGGTGTTCATTGAATTGAATTTTATTTCAGTTTTTATATCGCTCTGACTATGTCAATACTTTTACTCACTACAAACACGATGTTTAGGAATTGAAACATTCCTCTGACCTATGTGTATTGCAAGTGACATTCAAATGAAATGTAGTGTTTTATTTAATATTGAGGTTAATACTGTAACTATACATCTACAAATCATAATTCGCATACCGTATATTTCTAATGTTCGTAGAAAGGAAGGGGTACTTCAATTTCAGAAATTTTTTGATTTACTGTTAGTTTTAATCTAAATTCAATTCCAAAAATCCTTATCCAATAAATAATGAGATTGTTGGAATTAAAATTTTGTGAAGGTCAAATTTTGGTAGGATTGTTGGAATTGAATTTTACAATAATTGCGTGTATTGGAATTGAAATTCAAGATTTGGGGAGATTTATTGTAAACTCTGTTTTCATCTTTTGTGTAGTGAGGAACTGATTGATTTTGTAAGTTGAAATTTTTCGTTGAAACCAATTTACCTTAAAGCCTTAATTCAAGGACTACTGGAGTTGAATTGCGTGTTTTGTGATAGATTGTAGATAACGAAATTTCTTAGAAATGACTATTCAAGAATTGAACGTGGTCTAATTTTGTACACTCTTTGGATATGAAATTTCATTGTGCGAAAGAATTTCAATTCCTATACGCCTCCTATTTTATGAGTTTTTAATTCCTGAATACCTAGTAGTGCAAAACGTGGAGTTCTGGAATTGAACAAAAACGTAAAATTGAGATGTGGAATTAACGCCAAAATTTTCCACCACCTCACAGTTTTAACTGTGGAGGATGCATTATTAGGGATACGGACTCCTATTAATTGGGACTCAAAACAGGGACCCCGCGATACCACCGGCTCTTATTCGGGTCACTACAGTACAGGATTATACCTAATTCAATTTAGCTTCTTGTAATATATACCTTAATAATTGTTTGTGTTTTGTGATTGATTTTACAACCCTGGCGACAACAACAACAACCGCACCGCCTGAAATTGCACCAAACGAAGTTCTTATTGTGGCGTTAATGTTCTCAGGTACGGCGTTGCTTTTACTGCCGTAACATTAGCCTAAGCATGGTCTTTAGTGTAAGGCTTACTCTGATGCGCGATATACCAGTAGGTGCGTTCACGGTGTGCAAATAAAATGTTCAATTTCGGAAACATTTTTATTTTTGAATTGGAAGGAGAAAATTAATTTATGGATTTTATCGCATATTGAAATCACAGGAATGCCTAAGCTACAGTGTAACGATAAGTCAATACCCTAGCTTAAACCTTAATGTAAATATTAGCCTGAAGCGTACGCCTGGGTATTTGTTATCAGTACCGAGTGAAAATAAGACACCTTTAAAATTAAACACGGATCAATGTTCTGATTTATTTTACAAACGAACATCATCTCTTAGTTTTCCCACTGTAAGGTCAGAATTGATTTTAACTCAGAATGAGTTGAATCCATTTAGAAGCATGAGCTCTGAATTAGGTATTTCAGAACTCAAATTTTTGTATCGATTGAACTCATTCTGAGTTTATTAATCAACTCATCTTGAATTAAATCAGCTCAGTGCGAGTTAATGTTACATGGTGTTCGCTCAGAAATAACCAGAAATGACTAATTCGCTTCCTCAGTTGATTAATCAACTCATTGAAATTTACAGCGCAAGTAAGTCCACAGGCACATGTAAAATTAGATATACCTAAGCTAAGCTATACCCGACTAGTCTTAGTTTCTATTTAAATTTTACTGTAAACTTTAAGCCGAAGCGTAGCTGACAGGAAAAGGTATAGTGATTAAGGTTCAAATTTTAAATAGAGATATGATCCACAGCATAAACCAAAGCACAAATCTAAGCCTAAGGCCTATCATCAAGCCTAGCTCAAGCCTAAATCTGAGCATGCAAGGCCAAATTCCATACCTAAGAGCAAACTTGACTTAATATCTGCGCGTAAGAATAAGTTTAAGCCAAAATCTAAGCCAATGTTTGTAAGCCCATTCACATTAAAATTTTAAAAAATTCGACCAAATTGCAGCTGGTATTTCTAACTGCAAAAACTTGCATGTGTACTGTAAATTCCAATGAGTTAATTCAGCTTGCGAGTTGGTTATTTCTGAATTAATATCAGTAAACATTAACTGAGTGGAGTAGATTCTCACTCTGATATGAGTTGACCCTGGGTGATTTGATTCATTAAAACTCAGAATGAATTGAATCAACCCAAATTTTCGATTTCTGATAATCCTAACGCAGACTGAGTGATTCAACTCATTTTGAGTTAAAATCAAATCACGGAAATTTACAGTGTGTGAATAGGGTTGAGTGCGTTCTAGAATAATTTATACGCATGTTTATAAGGCCAAACCAGAGTTTAAAAGGCCTAAGCGCAAAGTTACGGCGCAAAACTGAGTTCAAAAATTAGGCCTAAGCTTAAGCTTAGATTCTTAAACCTAAAACTCAGTTGAAAATCAAACACCGTCCCTGTGATTGTGTATTTTCTCGAACAGGCGCATGTTTAATGGTTTCCGCTTCGTGTTATTTTTGTCACCGGAAACGGCGGCAAGAAATTGAGCGCAGAGTGCGACAAGCGGAATTAACCGTTGTGCAACAACTCAGAGCCTCATCTGGTGATGTAACGGACAAAACGTTGGAAATCAACTTAGCGAACGATGTGGCCAATTTTGAAAAGTCACAGCAAGACCGCAATAACGAAGGATTGAATTCAACTTGTTCGAGTCGAGTAAGACGGTTCAGTTGAAGTTAGATTGCTGATAGCAGCGGTGTAGGTTGGATTTCATTTCGAGAGAGTATAGCTGCGATCAGAAATAGACTTTTAGGGTTGCGCTATACTTTTGTTGACGTCCGGCGCCGTCCGTCACCATGTGTCACCCGTACGGCGCCGTCCGTTACCGTGCGGTAGCGTAAGCAAATAACTCAAGTACGATAACGTATGGTACAAACGATGATGGACGGCGCTGGAGGGGTGACGGACGGCGCCGTACGGATGGTGCACGGTAACGGACGGTGACGGACTGCGTTGTACGCGTGACGCATGGTGACGGACGTGCCGGACAGCGCCGGACGTCCATTACAGCTCGACCCTTAAACGTAGCGCAAGCGTTTGAGATTTTTGCGACTATTAATATAATGAAATGTTTTTGATTAAATGGGTTTATGATTAAACTCTCTTTACGGTCCAGCAAAGAGTTAAACTAATCATCTTTAATTGACAGCGGATCCTTGATTTTGTTTCGAGAGACTTTGCGAGAGAGAGAGAGAGCGAAAAAATGGTTTCAACCCGACTCTTACAATCGCAAAACTGCGCATTCTGTTCCACAACGTTGAATTTCGCAGATGGAATACCTACGCATTCGCAACGGAAAATATTCCAAATTGTCAAAATTGATTTATTTTTGTTTACAGCGCACCGATACGTTGAGCAGAGCGAGTCAAACGTCTTGTCAACCACTGCTTGGTCTTTCCGGATCCAACGTTGAGTCGTACCCGCTGAATAGCGATTTAGATCGGGTCGAATGTCGCCGCTGGTACCGTAACCCAAGAGCAAATACGGCCGTTTCAAACAGCCATTCGAGTGACGATGAAGAAAGTACTGAACCTTACGGCGTTCAACGATACGTTAAACCGGCTTTCTATGATTCAAGACGTAGTGGAGAACAAACGGCACTGTTAAAGGTTGATAATTTGGGCCAATGTAAAGAACATGGGCGGAACAGTATTATAACCATATTCCTATTCCTAAAGCCTAAGCGTAAGCGTAAGAATGAGCATATTTCTAAGTCTAAGACAAGCAAAAAAATTTGTCTAAAGCTTAAGCTTACGCAGTCCCGCAGAAAAACGTTGCGCCCGCGATCTTCACATGGGCCATAAGATGTCTTGTGCTTTTTGGCAAGGACGCAGCCAAGGCGCAACCAGAGGTGAAAAATACCACAGTCGTAGGTATTGCCGGAGGTAAAAAAATTGGCGGAGCCAGGGCCGGAGGTCAGGAAAATTTGCCGGAGTGCAACAGAAGCAAAGCCGGAGGTGAAGTCGGACGTGAAATCAGGAGTTGAAGCGTAATTACGTAGTTAAAATAGTGTGTTTAATTTGCTAATTTTAACAAATATCTGTGAAATATCCAAAATTTCGGCTTTGCAGTTATTTCATGAAAAACCCCGATAGTGAACTCTTCAAAGTAGTTCAACTGTCAAAGACCAACACACCCTGCGCAAGCGAAATAGCCGAAAACTCCGGCAAAAATTCTACCGAAGCCGGAAACTGACCACTGGTTGCCCCTTGGACGTAGCAGGTGATCAAGAATTGAAGGCGGTCATCCCGCAAAATTTTTTCTCGGGGCCAAAATTAAAAATGTTACGAACGTAAAAATATGAGCGAACTAACGCTTCCACAACCTCCCGTACTGCTGTTTGATTGGTTTTGCTTTTGTATTTATATTTTAGATTAAAAAGTAACGGGTGCACGAGTATGTTTTACTTCAGAGAGGGGTTAAGCATTATTGGCTAGGTTTCTGAAATCTTACTTAAGTTTTTACTTAAGTTATACTTAAGTGATTACTTAAATCGCCGGCTCAAGCAAATACTTAAATTTTAGAGTAACACCAAATAAGTGCCAAATGTCAGCCATTGTAATAACAAAAAAGTATTAGTTTTACTTTATATTAATGAGACAGCATGAGTCTACAACTTTAATTAGACCATTGTTAGTATGCATGAACGGTTAATTTGTAATATATGAAATTTAATCAGCGACTTGAGTGTTTACTTAACTTAAGTACGTTTTTAAAACCGACAAAATGGTTAAGTAATTACTTAGTACGTACTTAAATACTAAAGTCGTACTTAAGTAGGATTGGCAAGCAAGCCATTTTGTTACACATTGACAATTCTTCTTTGTTGACTTTGAAATACTTGTGAGGCCCTTGTATAGATCAAGTGCGGACTGTTTTTCTTCCGAACTGCAATAGAGTAATCCTAAGCTTTACACTAGGTTTTTGCTTAGGCTAAAGTATAGGCTTAAGCTTAGGCTAAAGTATAGGCTTATGCTTTGGCTTAAGCTTAGACTAAGACAGCGTTAATCAGTAGCAAATGCTCGCCTAAACTCTAGTCGTATGAAGTTCATGGCGATTCTTGGCGGAGCCGTAGTCAGAAGATGGCCCGGGGGTACGTGCCTCACTGAAAGAATTGATTTTCCTGAAAAATTTTCAACTTGATTGTAATTAATCGAAAACCCTTATATTTCGTTCTTGACAAATGTTAAGCATCCCTAGCACGACCAGCTCGCCGTGCTACTAGCACGGTGAGCTGGTTCCGGGTCTGGGTCCTGGCTTAATTAGTCTGTGTTCATGTTTTCTCCCTGAAACTAAGGGTTGCGCTATACTTTACCGGATCCGAATGCCGGCGTGCGGTAATTTTAAATAAAAAGGTTTACAGCGGCGCGCGGCGAGTATAGCGTAACCCTAAGTGTGCGCTAGTCCTATAAAAACGTATGGACACAGTACCGTTCTGCAACCTGGAATGCTTAGGCAGTAGTTGGTGCATAAAAATTTCCCCAAATAGCAACGAAAATTTTCATAATGTAGCATTCTTAATGCAGTTGGAAACGTTTTCGTTTACGGGGGGAAGCGAAGTTTTTTAATTGAGCGGTACCCCCTCCTTGCTCCTTAATAGTTGCATGCCTCAACGGCACAATGTTTTATTTTCAGAAACACATTTCAAGCGTTCGACACCGAACCGAACTCACCATTAACCACGACAAATCTACCGACGATGGAATTGCATGGTCCTCTGCCCAGAAAAATCGTTTCCTAAACGCCAGTTGTACCGATTTGCCCACCGGTGACACAAAGCCTGAAACAGCTCGTGACCGGTTGATGAAAATGACCATTGGTCACTCACAAGCTTTGAATCATACCAAATCAGGTAACTCTCCGCTTCAGCTCTCGAATCCTGATCTGTTACCCTGTCCACCGGTTTATCCCAACCAAACAAGTGACCAGAAACCGACGTCCGATATTTCGTTTGAACATCACGATAGGAGGGTACTCTTGCAGACAAGCATTGGCAGCCCTTCTGGCTCTCCGAATCCTGCCAAAAAATACCTTCAACGTCCGATTTTGGCCGCAAAATTGTTCCAGAGCAGCGAGTATTTCGGTCAATGCGATTCCATCGTTCAAAAATCTGCAATGCAACAACAACAACAACATCAGCAACAACAACCACAACAACAACAACAACAACAACAACATCAGCAACAACAACCACAACAACAACAACAACCACAACTGCAAAAAATGGAAAAGTCGCAACAACAAAACAAAAACAATCATTTTAGCCCATTTCAACAAGTTCAACAGCAACAAACGCAACACAAAGTATAAAATTGCCTGTAGACCAGGGTGTAACCGGATATCCGCCGAGGGAAATATTTTCGGTGGCGAATGATTCAGGGTCTTCCACGTTATACTGCTTAAGCTACTGTACTTTTAAGCTACTGTATGACTTATCAGTCTGTAGCAGAATATATTTCCAAAATATTCATTGCATTCTAGTTACAAGAGTATTTACAGGAAGGTATTTTAATATCGTTTAATTCGACGCTGTCACAAATTTTGTTGGTCAGAGTCACCGGGGCGGGGGGAAGAGTTTCATGGGTCAAATCCAACCCCCACCTTTGGAAGTTTTGCTATATTGGTTTCCAAACACAGTTTTAGTTTGCAACACAACAACCGTTCCGATGTCGAATGTTTGGTCAATGTTACTTTTAGGGGCGTAACAGTAGACTAAGCGTGTTTCTAAGCATAAGCTTAAGCCTAAGCGTTGCAAACGTGCTTTCCTGAGCCTAAACCTAAGCCTATGCAAAAAATATAATCTAGAATTTAAACCTACTTATTTATAGACCCACCAGAAACCTGGACGCCCCTTAAAGTAACACGGGCCGAATTTTCTATAGGTGACCCTTTGTACTTTCAAAAATCTGACTGCGCCCAAGTGCAGAGTAAGAGCATTCTTAAAAGCTTTAGAGCATGGACTGAGGTGAACAAACCCAAAACGAGGTTATTGAACAATTTTAACACACTAAAAATGACAACGACCTTGTTTTTACCGGTACAATCACTATTTTCTCTCTTCGCCCCATTAAATCACCAAAACCTGTATCGTAGGTAAGCTACAACCCATAATCCGAATAGTCTGCGTAGGCGCGGACATGGATCTTATCGATTATAATGGTGCAAAAATACACATCACCAGACATGGATCTTATCGATTATAATGGTGCAAAAATACACATCACCAGCGCAAACACCATACGAGATTGCAGTAAAAATTTTTTACTAAAATTTGCCGCGCGCCGACAAATTCATTTGGTCAATATTTTTGTAAGCAGTTTTAACGGCGTGCGGCGACGAACGGCGTCCTTTGGCATAGCAAACGAATAGCGCCACCATAACAATATTAAAAACGACAAATTCAGCTCTTTTTTTTACACATAAGTTGTTAATTCACCGATTATCAGTACTAAACTACCGCTGGTAGCTAAGGAATCGCAATTGGCTAAGTGTTTTTCTTGCAAGCGGAGAAACGCGTAAACGAATCGGTATCGGAGCAAAACGCTTATATCTCAAGCTAACATGTGAAAGTAAACGCTTTTAGCAATTGTCCAAACGCTATTTTAGCATCAATATATACATACGCTTTTTTGATCGTCAAAGGCGACCTATATTTTGACATGATTTACGGCCTATGTAAAGATCAGGGGCGGAACGTTTTTCTGTGGACTAGAATAGATTAAGCTTAGGATTTAGGCTATTTTTTGCTTGGCTCAGGCTTAGGCTAAGGCTTAGGAATATGCGCATTCTTATGCTTAGGCGTAGGCTTAGGTTTAGACTTAGGAATACGCTTATAATACTGTTCCGCCCCTGTTCTTTACATTGGCCGTGACTCCTAAGTATAGTTTTACATCCGGTTTCACCCTGGCAGGAGCCAACACCACCCCGTCAACGGCAACAACATCCGGTCGGAAAATCGCGTCGTGCAAGACAGTCGCCAACAAAGTCGAGCACAACAAGTTTAATCGACGATTCTCTCAGTGGAGCAACAGCAACAACTTGTTCAACGATGAGCCTTGTTTCTACTCCCACTCCGCCAGCCCCACCCAGATTGAAACGAATTGAATCGCCAATTTTACCCCTGAGACAGCTTTATCAGCGAATGGGTGGCAGTGGAACGTGGACTCGATGTAGTACCCCGCCTGTACAGGCTGACCAGGTTAATATGTGCTGATGCAGAACTGTCGGATGGCCGATCTGCTATAATATGCAGTACGAGAGGATAGTGGCGTACCGAGAAATTTACATAGTTTCACTATTAAATCACTTTGTAAGAGTATCAAAATGTTTCTGTATTCATGAATTGCTTCGTCTATTGTATATGATATATTGCAAATGTATGAATAACGTTTTGTATGTTATAAAGAATATTAAAACTAAATTTTCGCTATAAATTTTCAAGCTTAACCCGGCATTCTCAAACGTGCATGAAGCAGAAGCCAGTTGTGTTTAGAAACTTAGAGAAATTTTGCTTTATTTGTTGTATAATTTGGTCCGTGTATAGATCAGGGTCGGAACGTTTTTCTGTGGTACTACAATAGAGTAAGCTAATGCGTTAGACTATTTTTTCGCTTGGCTTAGGCTTAGTCTTAGACTTAGGTTTAGTAACAAACTCATTCTTACGCTTAGGCTTAGGTTTAGGCTTAGGCTTTGGCTTGGGAATGCGCGTATAATACTGTTCCGCCCCAGTTCTTTACATTGGCCTATAATCGTAAGCGTATTACCATCATCACTCAGCTATAGGAGTTTGACGGTCGAACCCGAATGTGGTATCATTTCTTGCGGAAAATTTTCACTGTAAATAAAATTAACTGCCAATACAATGTGTGTTTGTTGTACTTTTACACAGTTTGCAATTTAGTTGCTCATAGTATACTCTATGTGGAAAAGGTTATATGCTAAGGCAGCATTCCGCTCTTTGGAACCTATTTCCGTTTGCGTTTGACTAAATGACCAACATATGATTTTTTGGTTTCAATTCCTGAAATTCATTCCTATATTTAAATGAGGGTTTAAAATTAAACAAAATTGGTGTTCTCCACGCTTAAAATTATGCTTGCTGCCAGGGTGTAACCGGATATTTGTTTCCGGTAAAAATTGGTGTCCGTTTTCGCTATAGAAATAACGGAAATTATGTTAGTATTTTTTACGCTCAGAATTAGTCAAAAATCGGATTTATATCTGGAAAATTTTCATTATAGAGATGCTGGCAATTTTTCATTGCAACGCTTAAGTAGGCTTTAGGCTTAGTAATAAGCGTCAAGGCTTAGGCATAGACTTAGGTTTAGGAATACACTTAACCCACTGTTATGGGCCTAAAAGTAACATTGTCGGCTACGCCGTGAGCGGAATGACAAATTACCGCGTATTGGACACTGTATCCAGCCGAAAAATCTGTAAAGTCTAAAAGTTGCTTAGTAATTTCGAATTCTAAAATTTGTTATAAATTATTTTTGGTTTTGAATACTTTAAGATGTCGGCCAAATGTTTCTCGGTCGGCACCTTACGAATATGCTTATACTACTGTTACGCCCGTTTTCATTACATTGGTGTACATTTTTGAAAACCGCTAGAAACAAATGTTTTTGTACATTTATCCTTTATCAGATATATATAAATAAATAAATATATATTCATATATATGTATACATATATATATAATTTTAATTTCCAATCAGCTGTGAGCTCAACCTGCAATTCAGTTTTGAACAGCGATTTCAAAAATTTATATTCAACGTCGCCAAAGTGCAATATTTCAATGATTCTTGGCTAGAACTAAAATCACTCGTTTAAAGTTGTACTTACTATGACCGACTCTGCACTTTACAACAGTTTATTTCCGTTCGCTGTCGCTTCGTCCGCTCACAACTGGCTTCAGCGAAAATCCATCCAACTTCCGACCACCTGGTACCCTTTACTTTACCATGAGCCAACCAAACTGCAACCACCTTACGATAGCTATGTAATTTTTTATCAATTTCATCATCGATACATTTATATTTGGGCAGCGATCCCGGACGTCGGTCTGAAGCGAGTGATTTTCGCTTTACAGCACGAAATCGGACAAAGACGACCGCTTGCTCAAAGTTTCGCCGGAACCTTAGGGCATGTATGCCATTCGGACCGAATCTTTATAGCTCATCAGTATTTTGATACGTGTTCGAGCTGTATAGTGATAGTTGTTGACATTTGTCATCTATATTCACACAAATCTACAAGATATCGAACGATGTGTGATTTAAGCGTATTTGGTGATCGTATATTTAGCCCTTATACGATTTTGTTGTTTTCAAGAATGCTGTATCATGCCGATACAGGCCGGCTGTTTGCTGCGTTTAATGCCGGTCAGTATTTGAAGGTAAAATTTTAACCCTTTCTCACATGAATATTTTCTGTTTCTCCTGAGACCTACTTTTATGCTAGGATTCGAACTCCAGTGACTGGAGTGGGAGGCGAATACCATCACAACTCAGCTATAGGTGCTTGACGCTCGAGCCCGAGGGGGCTCGCACGTCTTGTGGTGATTTAGTACTGTGTATATGTGTTGGAATTGTTAAACACGGTGCGATATATACTATTTGATGTATATAAACTGCGCTGAGTTGCCTACAGGCAACTCAATGTGAGAAGGGGTTAAACTAAATTTGTGGTTCAAATTTTGAAAATCTACAAATAAAAGAGGGTTAGGCTAAGGCTGATGCTTATAGGCATAGTGACAGGACCGTATGATGAACATGTGCCCATTGTTGTACTGAAACAGTATAACTCTTTGGCAATCAAAATGCCAAGCATTATAATGCAACTTCCACAATATCATGCGTATACCAGGTGACTTTTGAGGGGGTAGTGTGATTAACACTGTAGCCAGAAAAAGTTCAGTGTGTTGCATACTGAAGCCAAAAAGCTTCGATACTACTGAACACTCTGAAGTACAAAAACGTGGAGAGTGAGCAATAAAGCATTATTAAGGTCGGAATGCCCAATATATATTCAGTTTTGCCTTCAGTGTGCATAAACACTGAAGCTCTTTTTCGCTGCAATGCTTGATTCAGTGTCCTGAGTACTGAAGCCAAAAACCTTCAGTGTGCCACACGCTAAAACCAAAACACTTCTATGCACTGTATACTGAAGCCAAAATAAGCTTATTATATTTTCAAAGTCACCTGGTGTACGCATGATATTGCGATAGTTGCATAAAGCAGCGATATTTGTTTTAATTGTGATTTTCGAAGCAGAAGTGACAATTAATTTTAATTTATTTTACGCAACTTTAAGCAAGATTTCATATTTCTGTAGATTGATTCGCAATTGTTAATAGATAGTATTGTTTTAAAAATTAGGGTAACTATACTAAATCGTAGCTGCCAAAAGCACTTGATGTTTTTCGTGGAATCTGACTTCGAAACTGAACACGAGGTCGGTGCATTAGTCCGTTTTTTCTCTGAAAGTACTGTAGTGGCCCATCCGGTTTACAGATTCTTATTAGGGATACGGACTCCTATTGATTGGGACTCAAAATGGGGTCTTCTTCTTATTATTCCCTGTTATTCGGCTCACTACAGCGCTCGGTTAATTAAAAAATGTCTGTTTGGCACTGCAGAGACAACATCAACATTGCCATTGACACGGAGAGTGTTACTGCCTAAGGAATACATAATAGGTCCCCTGCAGGGCTGAATGGATACACTGCAAAAAAATGGTGAGTCAAATTGACTCCCTCCGAAATAGGATCTACGGGACTACACAACCTGAGTCAAATTCGACTCCGCCAGAGTCAAATGCAACTCACTAAGTCGCACGTTTGACTCTGGTGGAGTCGAATTTGACTCAGTTTGTGTAGTCCCGTAGAGCCTATTTCGAAGAGAGTCAATTTGACTCAGTATTTTTACAGTGTATGTATGTGTCTGTGAGTGATAGCTCCCGGCCTATGTATAGAACAGGGCCGTAACAGTAATATAAGCATATTTCGAAGCCAAAACTTAAGCCAAGGCCTTAGGCGGCAGAATCAGCTGATACCTAAGCCTGAGCCTAAGCCAAAAAAATTAATCTAACGCTTAAGCTTACTGTATTGCAGTCCCACAGAAAAACGTTACGTCATTGATCTTTACTGTATTGACCCGAATAAGAGGGGTGGTAATAAGAGGAGAGGGTCCCCATTTTGAGTCCGAATCAATAGGAGTCCGTATCCCCAATAAGAGTACGTAAGCGGATAGAGTCCCTAAACCCTAATTAGAGTCCATGTCAAGGACCAAGTAATTTGAGTTCGAAACTTCAAAGCGTACTTAAATTTTGAAAGTGCATTCCTAAGTATATCCTTGTATTATCACTCAAGCTATTGACGCAAGACAAATTAATCTTTAATTTAAAGGATAATCGCAGTACCGGATATATATCAGTAACGAAGGGCGGCAGAGCGTGGGTTAAAAATAAATAACAGTCCGTAACTGAATAACAAAGGAGATACCCTCTGGAGAGGCCAAATAAATATCAGTCACCCCGTTTTATTCGGGTCATTACAGTACTACATGAGTTAGCCAATCAAACCAAATGCTTAATTATTGACATTAATAATATTTTCAACGCCAGATATTCGAACTGCGTCCGTTTGATGCGGCCGACATTCATGTGATTCCAATTTTGACCATTTCAAAATCGGAAGTTGCGTCACAAACCAAACATAGCACAGTTTGGTTCAAGTGTAACGCAATTTACGCAACAACCAGCGAGTTTTGGTTCGAACTCCGCGTTTCAAATCGGCCACTGTGGGATCGAATGCTTGTTGTGAGGCCTATTTCACACGGGACCGGGCCGTCTTGGTTTGTTAAGTCCATCGAAGGCGACGTGCCGCCGCTTAGTAATAGAGCTGGTGTTTTTCGGTGGAGTTGTGGAGACAAGTTGTACAGACATCATTCATTGCCTCATAATCAGCCGCAAATTTCCCATATTCGAATGCTCGACACGAAACCGGATACAAGAGACTCCAGCTCGTGTTCCGGTAGTCATGGGCCAATGAATGAAGGCGTTCAATGGCGGATGCTAACAAATATTCAGTTCAGCACAGTAGACAGCCGGTCGCATCCGGTGTTTTTTGTTGACAAGTGAGTGACTAAATTTTGAGAAGTACCTACTGTAGTGACCCGAATGAGAGGGAGGCACTGATATTTATTTGGCCTGTCCAGAGAGTACCCAGCTGTTATTCTGTTACGAACTGTTATTTATTTTCAACCCGCCCTACGCCACCCTTCGTTACTAATATATAGCTTGTATTGCAACTATCCGTTGAATTAAACGGTTTTACCTTGCATTAAAAGCTTGAACGATAATGCAAGGTTATACTTTGGAATGTTGCTTTCAAAACTAAGCACGCTTTAATGTTTCGAACTAACTTTATTTGGTCCTAGAGTCATTTATGCACTACAATTAGGAATAATTGACATTTATGGACTCTAATTGGGGTTTAGGGACTTTATCCGCTTATGGACTCATATTGGGATACGGATTCCTGTTGATTGGGACTTAAAATAGGGACCCCCTCTTATTACCTCTCCGTCTTATTCGGGCCACTATAGTATTTGGATATCTGTTTCCAGTAAAATCAAATGTTTAGGTTCCTTTCTATGAGCCATCGAATATTGTAACTATTTTCATTTCAACAGTATTCGTTTTCGATTTCTTCACAAAGTATTGCTAAATATTTAATACCTGTAACATTTTATGAAGCGAATTTACTGCTGCATCTCGTTGTGATGAAGTTTTGATTAAAACCCCAACGAAGATTTGAACGGAAGTTTATTGATTGCTCAAACGAAACTATTGTCACATCTCCTTGGATGCTGTAGGATTGGTCGAAAATATGCATGTATATATGTATATATCAGGGTGCAACCGGAATTTTAAAATACCGGAACCGGAAAGTTAAAAAATACCGGAACCGGAGCCGTTGTCGAAAAATTCATTTTTAAGCGCTATTTTACCGCTTTTAATGTTGTAAACACACCGTTTAGAATGCCAAAATCTTGAAACAAATGTAGTAGGTGGAAATATATGATAAATTATGGAGTGTGGTACAAATTGAAAAATTTGGCAACAAACGCTCGGACGATTTTAGATAAATAAGTTAGAATAATATGCCAATTGTCTTAAATTTTCGACTGTGAAAAATTTTTTCGTAAAAATTCCGGTGAAAAATACCGGATTTCTTACCGGAACCGGAATTCTGGTTGCACCTGGTATATACGTATGCCTATTGGTCGGCGTTTGCTCAAAAATAGTTGGATTTTGAAAATTTTTTAGGAAATATAAAACCTTTAACTCATAGAGTATACTATGAGCAACTAAATAAATATACAAGTAATATACGAGCAACACAGACACTTTGAGCTGAGTTTCACAATTCTAACATATATGCGCAGTGCAAAATCTCTGCAAGACGTAAGAACCCATCGGGCTCAAGCGTCAAGCTCCTATAGCTCAGTGGTGATGGTAAACGCCTCCCACTCCAGTCACTGGAGTTCGAATCCTAGCATAATAGTAGATCTCACATGAAATAGAAAATATTCATGTGATAAAGGGTTAATTTCCTCCTTCCAATTCAAAAATATTAAAAATGTTTCCAAAATTGAACATTTTACGCCTCCCATCCGAGCGACTGGTAGTCGAATCGTACCTTGCAAAAATTACATCTCATACGAAATTGAAAATATTCATGTGGGAAAGGGTTACATTAAGCGCGAACCAACTTGTTCAAACATTTCACAGATGTCGTCATTGGTACGTTTGGCACGTAAACAACAACCGGCTTCAGACAGCCATGGGCACCTTATTGCGAATTCCAGTGCGTACAGTGCCAACGCTTTCCCAACTATCCTGGCAACGAATGCTCATTCACAGATCTCAACGAAAAGTTCTACTACAGGATCCAAAGTCTGGTCTTCTTGGTTTTGGTGTTCCAGAACCGTTTGTGAAATATTGTAAAACACCTGTTAAAATTGCAAACGTAGTCCGCATTGAAACAGATTCCGATATAAGCAGTAGCAGTTTACTTGACAGTCGTCAAGATCAAGAGACGACACAGCTTGGCCACGAGGGTGGAACCGAACCGGAAGCGCCGCAAAATGACCGGAACGAGTCAAGCTGGATACTTGGTGAAATGAACATATTCCGAATTTACATTGCCGTACTTATAATCTGTTCAGTGTTTCGAATTTATTTTAACTGAAACGCGTTAAAAAATATTTAATATCTGTATAGAATCGACGGCCAATGTATAGAACAGGGTCGTAACAGAAGTATATTCTTAAGCCTAAGCAAAAAAATTAGTCTGCAGCGTAGGCTTATCCTGTTGCAGTTCCGCAGAAAAACGTTGCGCCTCTGATCTTTACATGGGCCGAATCAGCACCAGTAAAATGTGTTTTTAAGCGAATTTTGCCAGGTGACAGTGTGATATAAACGTTTTTACCAGCCCCCCGAAATAGGGTTATTTCCTAATTTTTGCCAAGCTATGTTAAAGGAAATTTGAATGGAAACAGGTTATAATTTACACAAGTGCTTGCAAAATCGATTTGGAATGTTGCGCTCAAAAAAGTACGATGTTTACAGTATGTGCTTTTAGACGGGTTGAAGAGATATGACTTAACTCGACCATTGCCGTAAAATCATTTCACCTTTATTTCGTCAAACCCGAATAATCGCAGGTTGAAAGATTTAAAGGATTACAGCTTACAGTAGAGTTTTCTCGCTACAAAAATTGCTACTAAAGGCAAGTCAGCAAAGGTTCAGGCACCATTGATCGATTCAACCAATAGTGGATGACGCATAATAACAAGAGTACGCAACTGAGTATATTCTGTGTAGAAAAGAATGTATCCGGTATGTGTTGCGTTTTTGTACTACCCTTCTTTATTTAGAGGGGGTACAACCTGTGCGAACCATGACACTTTATCTATCCGGCAATAAATTCTCCGCGTATAATTTAATTTAGTTTTATTTTATGTGACAGCGACCATACCACTTCTAAGCAGAGGGTGGTCGGCCAAAAACGCAACGCCCGGTGGTACATTTTGTACCATGCGGAACCCGAAGAGTTGCACACTCTTGTTTCATGCACTCTTGATTCAACTGGGCGCGATGTATTTCTGCGAGACTGCAATAGAGTAAGCTTAAATTTTAGACTATTTTTGCTTAGGCTTACGCTAACAGGTGTAAGCTCATTCTTTCGCTTAGGTACGTTTAGGTTTAGGCTTACGAATATGCTTGTACTAGTGTGACCGCACTGTCCTATACATTGGTCGAAACGTCTAACGATATCTTCCCTCTGTTCCATATTTGTATACGCTTTTGTTAAACGTATCTTGACTGTTTATCATTTGCAACATCAGGGATTGCTTCAAGTTTAAGGTTTGATCCATAGCTAGGACGTCGTCTTGAACGAGGTAAACAGTAGTTATCAGCGTCTGTTTCTTGGCCTTTGGAGGGCACCCTTAAATTTGGTAAGGGTTTTGGATCGGATCCGGTAATGTGGTGGTGGTTTTGAGGAATGTTTCGATACGAATGATTTAAATCAGTTGAACTTCGTCTGTAAGATGCGTAGTGTGAACCAGTTGACCAGTTGAGTATGTCGTTGGTAACTTTATCAAATAGCTAAAATATTAATAATTCACATGTGCAATTTTTTGTTGCGAGTACTTGCACGTGCAATTTGTACGTGCAAATTTGCAACTGAAAGAACTTGCAGCTGCTACTAGCACATGCAAATTTTTGCAGTGAGAACTTGTAACTGCAATTTTTGTTCGAAAACTTATAAAACTTGCTGCACGTGTGAATGGGGTTTAATATTGTTTTTCAGGCTTTATTCCGTATAAAAATACCAATGATTTTAATTGTAAGAGTGTAAGAGGGCTTAGTAGATGTAAACCCTTAATATTTTACTAAAAATATTGTACCATTCTTTAGTCGTAAACCTATTTTTAGTGTTGGAGTTGGAACCAACAAACTAATTTTGGGAACTGTACATTCTCAACTGTGTATAGCACCTATTATTGTTTGGAATTAGGTTTTCAAACAAAACAAATGTTACAATTGCAATCCCTGGAAATCTGTGTACAGGTTTCGCAAATCTTATGTGAAAAAAGTGCTAAATTTTGAAAGCTAACATTTTTCTTGGTTTGATAGCTACAAGATCCATCACCAACTATGATAATAGATGTGGCCCATGTTACTTTAAGGGGCATCCAGGTTTCTGGTGGGTCTATAAATAAGTAAGTTTAGATTAGATTTATGCTTTGTCTTAATAGTCATATCCCTGGACTGACAGGCTTTTACGCTTTGGATTAGACTTATGTTTAGGTTTAGGCTTTCGGTTAGATTTAGGCTTATCTGACTAGACAGGCTCACAGAGTTTATACATGGGCCAATCATGCAGTATTTCGTTGCTTACCTCGGGTGAGCAACTCTGCAGCTGGCGGCCAATTTGCAGTTTGCAACCGGCAAAAGTTGGTCGTTCGTTTGGGCTTTCAAGCCAACAGTTTTGCATCAGTTCAAATCTGTAACCAGTAAAAGTACGATTATAGTATATTAGTTTTACAAAGCTGGTTTAGGATTAGGCTTAAGCCTAACAGGTCAATTTATTAATTTGGAAGCCATCGGTGGATTCAAAGGATGCTGGCGAAAACGGATCGCTGCCCCAACAGAGATTTGCTAAGAAAAAATGGTCAAGTCACTGCTTTAGAAATCTTCACTTTTCTGCTAATTCACGCAGTGGATATTTTGATCTGTAGCGCCTGACGTCTGTAGAGTGGAAACGTTTTTACGATCGGCGCTGTAAAACAACTGTCTCGTGTTAATCATCGGGAGCCTGTCTATGAAACCTAAGCGAAATCTAAGCCTAAACCAGCCAATGTATAGCACAGAACTGTAACCGTAGTATAAGCATATATTCTTAAGCCTAGCGTAAGAATGAGTTTGTACCTAAGCCTAAACGTAAGCCTAAGCAAAAAATAGTCTAAATATAAGATTGATCCGTTACAGTCACGCAGGAAAACGTTCCGCTCCTGATCTTTACATGTGCCGCGTTCTAAACCTGAGTCTAAAATTAGGTATGACTACGGGTAAACTTCCAAATGTCAAGTCGTTAGTGACCACAGAACTTTTTGAGTAGCACACGATCCAATCTACATAACATTGGCTGGGTTTCCAAAATGTTATTTAAGTGTTTACTTAAGTTATACTTTATATGTGATTACTTAAGTTACCGACTTAAGTAAGTAAATACTTAACTTTTTGAGCAAATACAAATAAACGCAAGATTTGAGACACGATCGTAACAAAAAAGCTATAGTTTTGCTTTATATTAAAGAGGTGGAGGTATTAAAAGTTAACTATTTTAATTAGGCCAAGGCTAATATGCCCGACCTGTTACTCTGTAATATATCAAATTTAGTCGGTGACTTAAGTATTTACTTAACTTAAGTACGCTTTTAACAACGATAAAATAGCTAAGTAATTGCTTACCACATACTTAAGTACTAAGTCGTGCTTAAGTAAGGTTTCAGAAACCTAGCTATTGTCTTTATTTAGTTTAACGCTACCTACACAACTGTTCGGCATTTTTATAGTTTTTTCCGCCGCGGAAAAACCCCCCTTCAACAGAAATAAACCATGCATAGCATAAGGCCGTAACAGTAGTATTAGCATATTCCCAAGCCTAAGCCAATGATACTAAATCAATAATTAAGCCTAAACCTAAGCAAAACTTTTCCAATGTTTAAAAAAATTACAAAACCGCTACACTGTGTAACTTTTGTAATTAAAATTATACAAATCACTTATAAAATGTCCGTTTTGAATCAGTTGCTAACACAATCACATTAAGCTGTTTACATATTCTTTCTATTTCCGGATCCGATTCTGAACTTACGTCGCAGGTGGTGCATTGACTGGCCTTCGCATCCGGTTGCCGGACTTGATAAAGTTGAGAAAATTATCGTCAAGAGGCATGCCAGGATACGGATGCTCACCAAGTGCGAACATTTCCCATATTGTTACACCGAAGCTCCAGCTAAAATTAAAACGAGATATACTCAAAATCAAACAGTGGTTATTTCTTTGTATTTTTAGTGTTGTATAGGCTTACACTTAGGCTTAGGCTTAGGTAAACGTTTAAGTTACCGAAGCCTAAGCCTAAGCCTAAACAATTATCTTGGCTCTTGTAGACTATCACCAAATGTATTTACAGTGGGTGATAGTCTACAACAGCCAAGATAATTTTTTAGGCTTAGGCTTAGGTTTAGGTAAACGTTTAAGTTACCGAAGCCTAAGCCTAAGCCTAAAAAAATATCTTGGCTCTTGTAGACTATCACCCACTGTAAATACAGTTATGGTTAGGCAATACGTTGAGGCTTATACTTAGGCATAGGCTTAGCTAAACTTTTAAGTTACAGAAGCCTAAGCCTAAGCCTAAAAATTATCTTGGCTCTTGTAGACTATCACCCACTGTAAATAAAGTTAAGCTTTACGCAATACGTTCAGGCTTACACTTAGGCATAGGCTTAGGTAAACGTTTAAGTTACAGAAGCTTAAGCCTGAGCCTAAAAAATTATCTTGGCTCTTGTAGACTATCACCCACTGTAAATACAGTTATGGTTACGCAATACGTTGAGGTTTATACTTAGGCATAGGCTTAGGTAAACGTTTAAGTTACCGAAGCCTAAGCCTAAGCCTAAAAAAATTATCTTGGCTCTTGTAGACTATCACCCACTGTAAATACAGTTATGGTTACATAATACGTTGAAGCTTACACTTAGGCATAGGCTTAAGCAAACGTTTAAGTTACGGAAATCTAAGCCTAAGCCTAAGCCTAAGTCTGAGCCTAGGACTAAGCCTAAGCATATGGAGGAAACAATATAAGAGTCAAAATCAGCCCAAGATATATTGCAGCAATCTACTTAGAGGTTAAACGCGTCGAGTTTCGTAATACGTTTAGTATAGTTTTGACTTCAATTTAGGTTTGGAACTGAATTCTCCTAATGTATCTAGCAACTATTTCGAGTTAAACATAATGATTTCAATACGGGCGAACTTCAAAAGCCGTCCCGAAACTTGAAAATTTCAACGAAAAACACGCGTATCTTTGCATTTCGGCGTCAAATTTAAATTTAGGCTACATATTTTAATTGGGTATTATAAGAAATCTTGACACAATGATAAATATAGATTGAACTCAAAATTTAGTCGTATTTAGCTTGCTTACACATCGGATTTAACTGTAAACTGTCGATATCGTATTGATTCAATGGCCATCCATTTGATTGGCAGAGGCACCTGAAACAAAATAATAAATAAATAATAAACTAAAATTCACAAAAAACTTCGGTCCATGTAAACATCAGGGGCGGAACGTTTTTCTGCGGGACTGCAATAGAATAAAGCTTAAGCTGTAGACTATTTGTTGCTTAGCTTTAGGCTTAGGTTTTAGGTATAAGCCGAGTTGAAAGCGGAGCGGGCGCAAAAACTGTGTCCCGCTGGGCGGGGCGGGACGGGACAGAAGTGGCGCAATTGCGGTATGACGGAACAGAGCAGGAAATCGCGAAAACGAGGCGGGTTGAGCTCCAACGAAAAACATCGAAGCTGAGCAGTTAAGATATTTGTTCCAGTTGTATTTATATTCAACAAATGTATTAAATAAAATGTATATTCAATAAGGTTTTTCGACGTTTGCTAAACTATTCAATTACCGGGTTTGGACGTTTATATACAAATTATGGATAGCTTGCAACTCTAATGCAATTAGCCTGTAGATAATATGCTGCTTAAAATTTCAAAATCCCAATGCGAGGTTAACACCGCCGGATAATTGGATGTCAAACAGCAAAAAGAGTTTATCAAAATCGATTCGTGTGATTTTTTCGGACGGACATAGGCACGGACGATCGGACATCTAACTTTCGACCCCCGAGTACAAAACCTAAAACGTTTCTATATCTATTATACTTAAAATTTATAAAGAAATTAATTATATCGAATCTTGGCAAAAAATTTCGAAACGGGGCGGAAAATTCGGAACATGGGGCAGCGCGGGGCAAAAATTGAGTGGCTGCTCCGAGGAGCGGGGCGGAGCGTTACCGCTTTTTTCGCCCCCCCTTCCTACTCTGAGTATAAGCTTATTCTACGCTTAGGCTTAGGAATATGCTTACTACTGTTACAACCATTGGCCTATATATAGAACAGGGCCGAAACAGTAGTATAATTATATTCCTAAGCCTAAGCCTTGAGCAAAAAAGTTAGTCTAAATCTTAAACTGACTCTATTACAGCTCCTCCGGAAAACGATCCGGCCCTGTTCTATACATTGGCCAAAACTTCAAGCAGATGCAATTCTTCACGTTCTGAACGTTAATTCATAGTTGATTTGAATTAAGGTTAAGCTATGTGTATATAATTAATCTTATACTATTTATATAAATTCATATTCAACTGTAACTTAGTGCTTAAAAGGAAGCGCATTCGTTTCCAGTGAGGAACCGGTGGGGTTTTCAGTCCCCGTACCAAAATGTCAATCTCGCCTGTCCTCCGGAAAAAATTTTAGCCACCCCCGAGCGCCAATGTCACTCTGAAAGTCGTAACAGTAGCATAGGCATATTAGTAAGCCCAAGCCTAAGCATCACCGTAACTATACGCGTATGACTAAGCTTAGGCGTAAGCCTAGCATAAGCCGGCCCATGTAAAGATCTGGGGCGAAACGTTTTTGTGTAGGACTAGAATAGAGTAAGCTTAAGATTTAAACTATTTTCTTTGCTTGGCTTAAGCTTTAGGCTTAGAAATAAACTCATCCTTACGCTTAGGCTTAGGCTTAGGCTTAGGCTTAGGAGTATGCTTATAATACTGTTCCGCCCCTTTTCTTTACATTGGCCCATAAGCCTTAGCAAAAAATAGTTTATGGCTTAAGCTTACTATATTAGAGTACCAGCGCAAAACCGGTACCAGATTGACCTGGCGACAGGTATAAAAGCAGGGCTAAATTTGGTGATCGCGGGCGTGAAAATAGTTGAAATTTTGCGTTGCTTTTGGTAACCAAGATGATTTAAAATACCGTTGGCTTACATCGGTAGTTTTGATTCGATACGTTTCGTCCTGTCTGGCCAGACCAAAATCACTAATTTTAACAACACCGTTTGACGCGAGGAGCAGATTTCGTGCTGCGAGATCACGATGAATAAGCTAAAATATCAAAAAAAAGTGACTCGATAGTGAATTTTTGACGCTAAAATTACAAACTTGACCCATGGATTATCTGCTATTCTACGCAACATCAGTTTAAGCAAAGCTGCAGTTTTATAAGCTGACTGTCCAATCAGATTTAACTACACGATTTCAGTGTCGTTATAATTTTGGTGACGTCCGACGCTGTCCACCACCGTCGTGGCGCCGTCCGTCGTCGTACTTTTGTCGTACGACACTCGTACGATACCGTATGGTGACGTGCGGCGCCGGACAGCCCCGTACGACAAGTATGACGCCACCCTAAAATGCACCACCGTCACCCACAGGCATTAGTGAGTAAATATTTCTTTACCCGGTCCGCACTATACCGGCGGAAATGATATGTTTTTACCGTCCGATATACCCGCTCAAAAATGCTTTATTCGCTACGCACCTTTACGCATCGTTAATTTTTCGTTTGTTTCAGAAAAAATCAGCGTAATTTTCCACCGAATTGTCGCTTGGCCTCGATTTGCGTCACAAAAGCGTTTGTAGTCACTTGCCAGGGTGCAACCGGATATGAAAAATGCTCAGACAAAGGTGAACAAATTTTGTCGGTACTGGAGTTGACGGTGAGACTTACCTACGCAGTTAGAAATAACGTCAACATTGTGAATTAGACAACTTTTCTTCTACAATGTGGTCAACAAACTTACATTTTTAGACGACAAATACTCCATGCCGTTAGCAACCTGATAGCAAAAGCTAAGAAGCTGTGAAGTGGACAGTTTTGCTTGACCTGACGAAATATCGTTGTACATCAGACGCGACCAGTCTGGTTCCACTTGACTCTGAAACGGACGAAATGATATTGAACCCGTAGTATGTACAAGACGGAGGCGAAAAATTGCAAGATATTTACGTTGATATAGTCCGTGAGGTCAATGTTACTTTGAGGGGCGTACGTTTCTGGTTCTTAGCAGACTATGAGAATGCCAAACAATCAAACCTGTATCTTGTTTTGAAGATTTTTATTAGAGAGGGCTAAAAAATTCCGACATTTGTGTGGATATACCTCGTGAGGTCCGAGCTACTTTGAGGTGTGCACCGGGTTTCCGACGTGCCCCAATAGAGTAAGTTTAAGCTTTAAACTAATTTTGTGTTTAGTCTTAGGCTTTAGTTATAGGTTTGTCATTATGCTGAGGTTTAGGCATAGATATTTTAGTTAGGCTTAGGAATATGCTTACACTACTGTTTGCCCATGAAAGTAACATTGACTCCTAGTGATGTGATTTACACGCGGATGTTATCTTTATAACTGTAGTAGTTAATCACTGAGAGCTAATGAAATAAGGACAAAAATATATCTGGCGCTAACAGTAAAAGTGTCCAAAATTGCTTGTGAAATATAATTTGGCTCTGGTACACTTGCCCCACATTTAAGATTAAGGCTTAGGCTTAGGTTTAGGCATATAGACTATCAGTTAATTACCTTGAAAACGAGGTCGTAACCATCAGAAGATTTTGTTCTGTCAGTCGGTGCGTCTGAAGCGATTGAATTCGGCAGCAAGTAGCCGTCTGAATTGGCCACATCGGACTGAGCATCGTGATTTGCCGCCTGAGGACTTGTGGAGGAAGGTACAAGCTCATTGATAAAACACGACCGATTTGCTCGCAAGTATCGGTCCATTGAACCTAATTCACACAATTCTGTCAACACGTACAGTTCACCTATAAATAAAAAAAATTACATAGCTACATTTAAAATGATGTTAAATAGTCCAAAAAGTATGTATAAAGTTGCAAATTTTAATGAAACTAAATATATTTTAGCTTGTTTAAGACAGAAAAAATATATTATCAAGGTGAACAATTAGATTCTTGTGTATATCAGCCATTGTTTTAGTGACAACAATGAATCTGAAGGATTGTAGAAAAATACACTTTGCAAAAAGTATCATTTTTACTCTTAAAACTATTTTTGTTCTGAGTAGAATAAACATACAACGCGTTAAAAATTCGGATAATGTATAGAACAGGACCGTAACAGTGGTATAAGCATATTCCTAAGCCTAAACCTAAGCTTGTCGCAAGTATAAGCCTATGAGCTTATACCTACTTACGCCTAAGTCTAGGCAAAAGAGCCAGTCTAAAGTTTCAGCTTACTCTATTGCAGTCCGAGTCCGCGTATCCACGGACCGCTTTGATCTTCACATGGGTCCAAAATTTTAATAGTCCAAAATATAAAAAAGTACTTAAAATATAATAGAAGGCTTAAACTCCTGTAATCCCGCCTTGCTACAATTATGGCAGTACTACGCAGCGACACAATGTGTCTTCGACAAATAATGGCATTCTCAGTTGCGAATATGAGCCATATCTCCCTGTTTAGCAATAGGTTTTCAAACAAGCGAACTACAACAGCTCAAGCCAATGTTACGTTTAGGGCCGTAGTAGTAGATCAAGCGTACTCCTAAGCCTAAGCTTAGCGGAAGCGTATTCCTAAGCCTAAGCCTAAGCCTAAACGTTGCAAAAGCGTATATATTCGTAAGCCTAAGCCTAAACGTTGCAAAAGCGTGTTCCTAAGCCTAAGCCTTAACGTTGCAAAAGCGTACTCCTAAGCCTAAGCTTAGCGGAAGCGTATTCCTAAGCCTAAGCCTAAGCCTAAACGTTGCAAAAGCGAATATTCTTAGGCCAGGCCAAAAGTCGAAAAGCGGGTCCTTAGCCCAGCCCTCACCGAAAAGCCCCCTAGCAGCAGCGGAGCGAATCCTACCCAGCCCAGCCCAACCACGCAAAGCAAAAATTCCCCCCAACCCGACGCACAACGGCCCCCAACCCCAACCCTAACCCACCAAAACAATCCTAAGCCTAAGCTTAAATCTAACCAAAAATGTAACCTTGAATGTAAGACTACTCTTTCACAGAATGAACAGACACCACGACGGTGCTAAAAGTAACATGGCCCACGACTCAGAATCTGCATTTTAACAATCGTTTATTGATTTGCGGCTTTCATAAAAGAACATAAAACATAAAAACGGGGGAATACCTTTGACCATCATTTATTGATTTGCGGCCTTCATAAAAGAATATAAAACATAAAAAAGCGATGAGTACCTTTGACCATATGTTTTGTTATAGCACCAAGTAGATTAACAACGTTCACATGATGCCCAACGAAAATCATAATTTTCAACTCGGATAGTAGGGCGCGTTGGTGTTCAATATTCATTCCATCTGTAACAGCCAATTAGATTTTCAATGGAAACCTGGCGACAAAAATTCGATCAGTACAGTATCACCCATCGGGCCCATGTATAGAACAGGGCCGGATCGTTTTCCGTAGGGGCTGTAATAGAGTCAGTTAAGCTTTAGACTTAATTTTTTGCTTAGGCTTAGGCTTAGGCTTAGGCTTGGGAATAGGTTCATCCTTACGCTTAGGCTTAGGCTTGGGAATAGGTTCATCCTTACGCTTAGGCTTAGGCTTAGGCTTAGGAATATGCGTATACTACTGTTCCGGCCATGTTCTATACATGGGCCACCCATCGTCAGGCCCGTAGCCAGCTCACCTTGCTAGGTGAGCTACACATTTTTAAGTTTGGGCGCGCAAGAGTTTTCGATGACTTACAAGCAAGGTTGAAAATTTGGGCATATGTAAAGGTCAGGGGCAAAACGTTTTTCAGTGGGCTAGAAAAAAGTAAGCTTAAGCTTTAGGCTAATTTTTTTGCTTGGCTTAGGCTCAGGCTTAAGTTTAGGCTTAGGAATATGCTCATTCTTGCGCTTAGGCTTAGGCTTAGGCTTTCAGCCCTGTTCTTTACATTGACCAAAATTTTCCAATGGGGGCCAAAATTCTTCCAAAGGGTTGAGCTTCGTTAAGCAGATGAAGGTTTAAACAAAATGTTGGCGAAAACTTTTCACATTCTATTAGAATAACTTTTCATTGCCTCCAAGTGTGTAGCCACGATTTCATTTCGATAAAAAATAAGGCTCATGTATAAAACAACGCCGGATCGTTTTCCGTACCGGCAAGATAGGAATCGGCTCATCGTTACGCTTAGGCTTAGGCTTAGCAATACGCTTATACTACTGTTCCGGCCCTGTTCTATACATGGGCCAATAGCAGTTGTAGCGACCGACAACACGACAACAATAAACGAGAAAATTGTTTTTAACGTTTAGCAAGCAGTTGATTAAGGGCTGGGTAAAACTATTTTAATGTCGTCCGGCGCCATGCGGCAAAGATACCTCAACCCTAACGCTGGTTAAATCACATTTTCGCCTCTCTTGAAATTGCGCGGGGATACATACGTACTGCCTAACTATCCGCTATTAATTTGCTCCAAGCATCAATATCTATTCTTAAGATTTGTATCATTGTAAACCATAGGTTTAGCTGAGTTTGCTAATGTAAACGAACCACTCTTAAACGTAAGTTCAAACCAAAACCTAAACGTGGGCCTAAGTCAGCCAATGATATCGCCATAAAATCTGTTGTATTTTGATATCTTCCAATCAGATTTAATTTGATTTCAATGAGTTGTTCAAAACCCTGTTGTATTTTGACATCTTCCAATCGGATTTAATTTGATTTCAATGAGTTGTTCAAAACCCTGTTGTATTTTGACATCTTCCAGTCGGATTTAATTTGATTTCAGTGAGTTGTTCAAAAGCCTGTTGTATTTTGACATCTTCGAATCAGATTTAATTGGTTGTATTTTGTCACCTTCATCTTCCAATCAGATTACATTTGATTTCAATGCGTTATTCTGACTATCCTAAACCAAAATGGACGTTTAAGACGGCGACACCAATTGTCCGTTGGATCAAACAGATGTTAGTGGTACAACATTTATTAAGAAATGCTTACTTGCAGGCATTTTAACCGCAACGTTTATACAGTCGCCATTTTCATCGTTTGTTGTTAGCAAACCTTCGCAGACTTTGCCAAACTGACCATGTCCGAGTATTTGCTCTGCAAAAAATTTTCTAGTTGAATTTCAACGGTTGTTGAAAACAAATGACTGCTCCAATCACCTTGCATCTTTAGTCGAACGCTTTCATCTTGCTTGAGGGGGCGGTTTCTGGTTACAGGCAAAAAGATGTGACCCATGTATATTAATATATTAGGTTTTTGAATCACCCCCCCGGCCGAACAATTAAGCTAGCTAATTGCATATATGGTAAACAAATTTTTCATGCCCCATGTAGAAACCTTCCTGCAACCTCTACTAACTACACGATTGGCCAGAATTTGTTGGTACTAATCACACAGTAGTTAATAGGAATCGATTTAGCGGCATGCTTATAACTAAGGATGTGAACGAATAGTAAAAATAACGGAAACAGATATCCGGTTACGCCCTGTTTACATAAATTGAGCCTTTCCGGCGACTTACTTATTTCCACATTTTCTCTCGGTATTTCATAGCGGAAATCGTATGGTAGATTTTCCGCTTGAACGTGCAACGGTAGTTCCGGATTGATTGACATCCGGTTTTCAGCGGACGCTGTCAACTGTCGGTACAGTTCGGTTAGAAGTTCAATCTTTAATTGAGAAAAAAAATTATTTTTGAAAACTGAAAATCAAAGGAAACGTCAAACGAAATTTTAAAGACTGTTTACTAATTTTAGTGCCGGATTTCAACATTTTTCAACAGGGAAATATACTTTGTCTTTCGAAAAGTTTACCCTTTAAAACCCGTTTATAGCGAACATTGATATCTACATATTAAAGCTGAAACACCCCACATACGTATTTTGGACAACTTTCCACCGTTACTATGTGTACGCGATTGTTCTATGAAAAAAATTTGCAAGGAAATTTTTGTGCGTTCGCTACTTTTGCGCATTGCACAAAGCTGGCAGACTAGTATACTTTATTATAAATTCTGCAGAAGGTGCCAAAACGCCCTATAATCTTCAGATGAACCATTTCCGTCGCAAATTTTTCACCACATTTAACGGCTGATGGAAGAACACAATGATCCATCCTAATCCTACCGACTGTCAGAAAGGGCTCGTGACAGAATACATCCTTCTATCCTGGCTTGATTGAAGATTTTTATTTGAAATTTAGAGGCAGGCTTGTAATTTCTGAAAATGACAAAACTTAAAATTCAAATATGTTATACTTACACGCTTTTTCTCACGTTTCTTCATAATCACAACGTAAATACCAAGTAAAACGATAACAAGCAACGCGATAACTCCAATGATACTCATTATGATAATCACAGTTGGACTTAATCGTTTTCCGCCTCCTAAAAATGTAGGCCAATGTATAGAACAGGGCCGTAACAGTAGTATAAGCGTATTCTTAAGCCTACGCGCAAGAATGAGCTTATACCTAAGCGTAAGCATAAGCCTGAGCAAAAAATACCGTAATGCTTAAACTTACTCTATTGCAGTGGTCAGAAAAACGCTCGGCCCTTGATCTTTAATGGGTTTTCGATGACAAACAAGCAAGGTAGAAAGTTTTCCAGATAGGGGAATTTCCCAGGGGAGCTCAACCACCCTAACCACCCTTGGCTACAGGACCGAGAACTGAGCCTCAATGACCGACATGGTAACCTTGTTGAACCCCCAAAGGCCGTTGTGCGTCCTGCGAGACGCGCCTTGAACACTTGGGCCGACCATATGGAAAGGCCCCAGTTACTGTGAGAGGTGAGGGCTTCATGAAGCATAGTCTTGGCCCCTTAGAAGTGATTATGGTAAAGGCTAAAATTGTTCAAAGGAACTATTTCAACCGCCGGTTTGGTTACCTTTAACGTTTAGTTTAATTGATTTACGTGCGGTACCACGTCTATTTTGTGCAAGGCATTCATAAACTCCGGCATCTTCAGGTACAAGACGCGAAAACGTAATATTTTGACCGCCATCGGCAAATGTCACACCACTTCGTGGTTTGTATTGTTTGTTATCCTGAAACAATTTTAGAATTTAAATTAGAATTTTTTGACCAGAGGAATATTAAAATTGATTACCAGAGGTAAGGAAAAAAAGACTTGAATCCCTTTATTCGACATCCTACCCTGTAGGTGCATCAGTCGTAGGCATAGCACAAATTGGAAGATTCTTTAAATTGCTGCGTGATAAGAGCCCATGTAAAGATCAGGGGCGGAACGTTTGTCTGTGGGAGTGCAATAGCGTAAAGCTTACGCTTGAGACTATTTTTTCGCTTAGGTTTAGGCTTGGGCTTTGGAATATGCTAATTCTTACGCTTAGACTTAGACCTAGGAATATGCTTATACTACTTTAAACGGCCATGTATACATTAGTCGCATCAAGCATATGAAAATTGTGACCCAGATTGGCAACACAGAAGTGTGGGACCACGAGTGGGTGGCTGACAACCCGAGATACATTTAGTTTTTCCCAGGAGGGCTTGACTCAATCCGTATGCTGAACGTCCGCCCCCCTCCCCGATTGCAATCGTTTTTGTTCCCTCGAGTATGCCAGATTCACTTGAAGATTGTACCTTAAACCAAACAATTTGTGGAAACGGACGTCCGCTAACATCACATCGCATTACAAATGCTGTTTTATACGTTCCGTCAATGACGCTGCGACTACTTGAGCGTGGATTTATTTTTGGGATGGTTGACTCTAAAAATAAGCGTAGATACAGTAATAAATCTAGAAAATTATACTCAATAATAAGTATTACCAAGAGTGGATAATCGCTATTTAACAAGAGTATGCAACTGGATACATTCTGTGTAGAAAAAACTGTACCCCGCACGCGTTGCGGTTTTGCCTTACCACTATTTATTTACAGGGGATTACAACCGGTGCGAAACATGGCACTTTATGTATGCGGCGTCAAACATGCTCTTCTTATAGAGTTGTATTTAGGGGTATTCGTGTGCGGGACCCCAAGAGTTACACACTCTTGTCATTATACACTTATGGTATTAGCAAGAGTGTAATGGAGAGTATGACACTTCTCCATCTATACACATATATTGCTGGATATTACGCGGACCTTAATAGATGCTACCCCACCCTTGATTGAGGGGGGGTCTTAACTACAGCTACAAGTTACACACGCAAAATACATCTATGCATGTTTAGTGCAGACCTCTTTTCATCTAATACGCAATTTTGTTTAATGCAAAGTCGTACCCCCCTCCTCAATCAAGGGGGGTTAGACAAAGTAGGGTCCGCGTGATACTACATCACGCTAACACGTGTTGTATGCATAGTGTCACACTCTTCCTATTTTATACACTCTTGGTGTTAGCAAGAGTGAAGGATGCATCTTTAACAAGTGTATGTAACTGGGTACATTCTGTGTAGGAAAAAATGTGTCCAGCACGCGTTGCGTTTTTGGTCTAAGTACCCCACTTATTTAGAGTGGGGTAGAATCTGTGCAAATCATGATACTTTATGTATCCAGCATAAAAAAGCTCCGCTTGTATTTTAGGGTTATTGCATACGACAGCGACCCCCCTCTAAATAAGGGGAGTCGGCCAAAAACGCAAGATCCGTTGGTACGTTTTGTACCATGCAAAACACCAAAAGTGACTCTTGTATTATGCACTCTTGGTATTAGCAAGAGTGGATAATGACAAGAGTGTGTGTGCAACTCTTGGGGTCGCGCATGGTATAAAATGTAGGACCAGGTATTGCGTTTTGGCTGACCCCCATTGTTTAGGGAGGGGTCGCTATCACCTAATTACGCCTAAATTAAACTATCAGGGAGCATGTTTGACGCCGCATACATAAAGTGCCAAGGTTCGCACCGGTTGTATCCCCCTCTAAGTAAAGGGGGGTATGGCAAAAACGCAACGCGTGCCAGGTACCTTCTCTTCTACATAGACTGTGCCCAGTTGCTGACTCTTGTTAAATACCGATTATCCACCCTTGCTATTAGTAACAGAACAATTCTCGTAATAATTTCTTGTGGTAAATATTATTATTTGCGCGTCATAATTTGCTTGTTTCACACCAGTGTTAATTTACAGCAAAAGGTTGTTTATACATTATATTTTAATAAGCTTAAACGTGAGCCAAAAACAAGGCTGAAACATGATTTAAGCTTAAGCCTAAAAATGTGAAATCTAAGGTTAGCGCTAACGTAGGCGTAACCCTAAGCCTAAGCATATTTTATGACTTCAATCAGTAAGTGTACGAGAAGTATTTGAGCGGAAAGGACAAATCAACGCCGCTGTGTCTAGAAGCAACATTAAAGGCATTAGAAACGATCCCAGGACGGTAGAAATCCTGAAGAAAATTTTGCCGGGGGTATTTGGCTTTAAAGCTAAGCAAGAAAACGTGACATTTGACTATTCAGTGGCGAAAAGTGAGATTGATTTGCGAAATAAATTCGAAAACTACATGATCCCCATTGCTAAATTTAGCTCAGAACTGGCTGGTGCTAATTTTAGAACCGAGGAAAACGACATATTTAAATTTCGTGGCAGGGGATTTGCGGGTCTTTTCGGTTAAGTCCCCCAGCCCGCGTTTGCTCAAAAGTGGTCGAATTTTGAATGTTGGTGCATATTTGAGCTTCTCATGGCCTCCTCTGATCATTCCATAGCCAAATTTGTATTTTTGACAAATTCGATTTTTTAAGATCCCAAGGTCCGGGTCGTCGCCAAATATTCGACCATAATTCGTCAACCAATTGTCTGAGTGCTCAAAATTTAACACCGTTGGACTCAGCTCCGCGTCCTGCATCAAATGATACAAATTTGTTAAACTTTTGGACAAAAACGTTATTGGGTCCCAAGTGGGACCTTGGGACCTTAAAATGTCGAATTTTTGAAAAATTCAAATTTGGGTGTAAAATGATGAGTGCAAATTATGACACGCTCAAATATGCTAAAATTTTCAAAACCCGACCACTTTTGGGCAAACGCGGGCTTGGGGGGGCAATAACCGAAAAGACTCGAATATGCTCCCCCATCTATTTTGTGTTTTGAAAATTTTCTTTTTTTATGGAAACTAACCAATAATTTGAAGTTGTTTTTGTTTTTCAATCATTACATCGGTGACAAGATTTTGAGCCGAACAATAGTAAATCGCTGAATCGTCCATAGTTACGTTTACAATTGTCAGTATAAGTTGAACTGAATATTTCGTTTGCTGGTTAGAAATTCTGAAATATTGTATTTCGTGGGTCATGCCGGAACTATACGGTCTGTACGACCCGTGATCGTAGTGGTGCCCAAAGTTAAGGACACCACGCCGTGAATCAAACCTCAGTCCTGTTTACACTCGAATCAAGCATGCTACCACTACACCATGTAGTCATTGCAACAACTTTATATTCCGGTATATGTGCACATGTATGGCAATCTTTATGCTTTACGTACACTTTACCGTGCGGCATGCACATACTGAAAGGTGGTAATCTGGCTATTTCCAATGTTTAGGGTGGACAATATGGCTCAGACCCCTGAAAATTTTTCAAAATCTATTCATAAAATGCGTTTCGATATAAATTATCAAACCGGTATATACGCATTTGAATTGTCCAATGAAATTACCTCTAACAAAAACGAACCCAAAAATTTAACGTTAAAATTACGTTTCGCTTCTCGCTCGCTTCACTCGTAGATGTTTATTATTATTATTATTATTATTATTATTATTATTATTATTATTATTATTATTATTATTCGAACTTTCTCTAAGCATAACGTAAGAGTTTCATTTTCCACAACGCGGGCACAAGATAATGTGGACGACGCATTCGCTAAAAAATTCCTGGGTCCGCCACTGACCTTACAGGGGTTCAATGCAAGACGACTTACTTATATCGTCCTCCAGGCTGAACATCAGTTTTCGTTTGACCAGATTTCCCCATTTGAAATTTATTTCCAAGCACAAAATCGTACATTTGAGCTTTACAACTCAACGTAACATCGTCACCTGTGTATACCGCAGGGTCGATTGGTTTTAGTTCAACAACGGATTTGTCTAAATTTCGTTTAGACCGAACTAAAGTTTCTAATCCAAGCTCGAATCGCTTTGCGTTCGGCGCAGATACAACTGTTGGCAGCAGAGTGGTAGCTGTCGCAAGTGTGATTACTACACCGCCTTCACCTGGTGGGATGTCTGAAATATAAAAAACAAAAAGATAGGGAAGGGATCAGATGATGAATGATGGATATTTAAAATGTGGGTGGGAACAACGCGATATTGTTAGCAGAAGAGACATGGAAATCGATAGAGAGTATAGACAAATTTTTCATACATATAATTATTGCATTTATCTCTACCTCAATGGTATGACCTTCGAACATGATTAATTTTATAACGAATTGATATGAGTTTGACTTATAAAGGTTATATAGGAGTTTCAATTATAGAGCTGATGTCTATATGTATTATAGCTCCATGGAAACAGGACGATAACTGTTATATTGCCCGAGGGAGTTATATGCAACGTTTGTACACAACTGAGCGCCCTATGGCAGTTAAAAAGGCTAGTTAAAGACACCGAGGCGTGTTCCAATTGCTCGAGGCCGAAGGCCGAGAGCACGGAACTGCACAAGGGTCTTTAACTAATTCATTTTAACTGCACTAGGGCGCAAAGCTTGAGGCTTTGCAGGGAGATGAGTGAACCGAGGTTGTTCACGTGTTGCATGCACCGCCCGCGGGCAATATGGCTGTTATTGCCGTGCTGTTTGGGCAATATAATATTTATTGCCCGTAAGTTGAATATCAGCCTCAGGCCTGATAATCTTTATATTTGTCCTAAGTAGGAGGCAATATGTCTTATATCGCCCAGGCGGCATCCTCTGATGTATGTAATAAATATATATAATATATACATATATGTACATCTTAGACCATCCTGATCAGAAGATGTGGTTTGCCAAAATTCCAGTAGAAACGAGTAAAAACGGTAGCTTTGCAGGTATTAAAACAATTCGTTGGCTTCTATAGTCCAAATCGAAGTTATAAGGCCTTTCGAAATGAAATCCTAGCTGATCCTTTATCCCTCATTTATTATCTGAAAATCCTTTTCTCGAGCAACCACTAACCTGTGACAATGTATTCAAGCTCATACGCGTCTACGCCTTCTGTATTGCGGCCATTGCATCGAAACGTTCCCGTTGTTGTTGCTCGCGTTGCGATGGTCACTGATTTTCCGTACGATCCTGTCCGAAACGGATACGACGTTTCGTAGAAAATTCCCGGCGGTGGAACAACGTTTGGAACCCCAGAGCCTTTTTCGATGTTTTCAAACCAGCTGCATTGGTCTGATGATAAGCAAGCTGAAATACATGAATATAATATATATATATATATATCTATATATATATAATACTATAAGGGACCTACGACAATTCGTCGACCAACAACTTGTCGCCCAACAGAGCTCTGAAGCCTATTAATAAATCTAAGCATAGTCGCAAACGAGCCTAAGCCTAAGTCTAATCATAATGACTTGAGATGAATTGTCGAGTCTATGAAATTGCGGATTACAAGTTGGCGGTCGACGAGTTGATGGACGGCAAATTGTCGTTATACCGTGTTTTGTGTATATCAGCACATATTAGGCAAACTCAGAATACCGGAATCGAAACCAGAAATCCTTAAGATTGATCGTAGCTTGAATTTGATTTCGGAAAGGCATAACTTCTACTAAAGCAAATTTTTACGGGCCATGTAAAGATGGGCGGAACGTTTTTTTGTGGACTACAATAGAATAAGCTTAAGCGTTAGACTATTTTTCTTGCTTGGCTAAGGCTTTGGCTTAAGCTTAGACTTTGGAATAAGCTCAACGCTTAGGCTTAGGCTTTAGGCTTAGGCTTAGCCTTAGGAATAAGCTTATAATACTGTTCCGCCCTCGTTCTTTACATTGGTCGTTTTTACAGTGGTTAAGCTTTAAAAAAAATGCCTGCTTTAACTTACCTTCACCAATTTCGTGGAAGCGAATGCACTAATATTTTTTCATTTGACAAAAGTTAACTTTTACTTTTCAGAAACATGTTTAGCAAGATGCATTTAAAAAGTATTTCTGTTATCACAAAAACTTTTTAGTGAAAAGTTTAAATGTAAATTTGAAAATACCGTCTTTTAAGACATTCCAATTTTGAAGTATTTTTTGAAAAATTATAGCTAAATTTTACAAAATTGTTTTCATTTCTTCCGGCCCGTAGCCAGTTCACCTTGCTGGTCGGAGTTACAAAGTTTTCAAGAGGGACATACAATGGTTTTCGTGGACTACAAACAAAGTTGAAAATTGTCCAGGGGTTCAAAGTTTTTCAGAAGGTCGGAGTCTCTCCTGCCCCCCTCCTTGGCTACGGGCCTTTTTTTGACGCTTATAATACTTTTCTGAAAAAAATAATTTTTCAAATACATTTTGCTAGCACATTTATAAAGCAACAAACTATCAAAAGCTTATATAAATTTTTGGCCTCTGAGACTAGCTTTTACGTTTAAATTCCATATCAATTATCGGCAGGGGTACTGCAATCACTTGACAAGCAACTTGATACGTCGCATTTACGTACAGCAAACGAGGGTCAACATCAGGCGCCATAACAACTTTAGCTGACGGTTCTGCTAAAAAATGTTAAAAATTTGAATAGCAAGTTTTTTAGTCTTTTGCCACAGCTCTTAAGTGTGAATCAACTATAGATATTCGGTGATGAATACGCAGGATGTTCCGTCGGATGAGAATTTGATTTGTGTTTTGAAATTTTAGTTTAATTTTGTTAAGCAAACATCTAAATAGTGCAATTTTACAGTAAGCGTGACGCTATGCTTTTGATGACGTCCGACGCCGTCCATCACCATCCGGCGTCGTCCGTCACCGTACGAACGTGACACACGGTGAAGGACGGCACCGCAGGACAAGTCTAGCGCCACGCTAAGGCTTCATCTAATGCATCGTCGACAATATAGTGTGTGCACGCTGTGGAAGTAAAGTCGTGTCATTCCCAACATGGAATTCCGGAATCATCAAAAAACAAAATTCAATTTACGGTTTACACTGAAGTTTAAAATTTAATTAAGTGGAAATTAAAATTTGAACTTTTAAATTTTAACTTCAATTTCCAGAACAGTTTAAATTTTCCAATTCTAATTCACCCATACTTTAAGCTGTACAAGTCAACTTCGCTATTTGCATTTATTAAATAAATCTGTTCGTGAAATTGGTAAATTTTATTTCCACAGAGTGTACACACTATATTGTGGACGTTGCATAAATGTACGTCTGAAATCCGATTCAAATTTATAACGCGAAAAACGCAACGCAGAAATTGCTCGAGTCCGACTTGATTTGTCTATGAATTAAACTAAAAACCAAGCTAAACTGAACCTAAATTATACACGAGTAAGTTACATTCAACTCCGTGTCATATCCGTAAATCATATTTGTAGTGTCGTACAAATACAGAATAATGCAAAAGGCTTGCGGCTAAGTGTGCCAGAACTAAAACGCAATTTAAGCACTAAATTTTAATTTGGCTTCAAACCCCGATTGGGGTTCAGACCCGGCCGCTTCGCTTGGATCCGCCAGTGATCCGATTTCTCGAGCGTCAAACTCGCTTAAACTTTCGTGTTGAGTTGGGCAAATCCTTGGTTCATGATTTTCATCAATGCCGGAGCAGGTTAGGTTGGGCACCCCAAAAGTTCTGGGGTGAGAGCCCCTTGCGATGATCAAACTATTTTTCAAGTTTTTTGTTTAAAATCATGTTCCAGGGGGGCCCGTCTTTGGGGTGGCAGCCCCTCCCAAATGGGGGTATGGGGTTGATTGCCCAAGCCCTGAATTTTGTAGTGTACAAATCGCTAAATAAACTTACAAACAATGCTAATTGCAAACGTAACTGCAGCATGCGATTGTGCTAACACAGATATATCAACTGTATAATTGCCCGTTTTATTGGTTTGTAAATCGAGTAGGGTCAACTCGATGATTCTATCGCTTCCCGAAACCGCAGTTGGTACACGAACTTGAGACGTATGACGTAAGTTTGACCTGCAGAAAAATTAATAAAAATTAACCGTTAATGTTAGCTTCTAATGGGGGCGTAGGGTGTACGCTTATTCTGGCCCATGTAAAGATCAGGGACGGAACGTTTTTCTGTGGAACTAGAAAAGAGTAAGCTTAAGATTTAGACTATTTTTTGCTTGGTGGAGTCATAGACTTTATGGACCCTTTCTTGATTACCGCCTCGAGGTTAACACAAACAACGATATGGACGGGTTTTTTCATGCAGGTTAGCAAATGGTCCGCAGACAGCTTATCTTGCTAGGGAGGCTATATATTTTTGCTGGAGGGGCATACAAGGGCTTTCGACGACTTACAAGCAAGGTTGAAAATTTTCTAAGGGGCTCTAATTTTTCCACGGGGTCTGAGCCCACCCTCGCTTCTGGCCACGGGCCAGACCCGACAGGCAGTAGGCAACGCTGGATTTATTTTGGAAAAGTTTAATTATCTATCGAAGAATACAATTTGTGACTCTCTTAATGTTTTGTGGACATAGCCTCGTATCGTTTCTTGGCCAATGTAAAGATCAAGGGCGGAACGTTTTTCTGGTGGACTGCAATAGAGTAAGCTTAAGCATTAGACTATTTTTTGCTTGGCTTAGGCTTTGGCTTACGCTTAGAAATAAACACATTCTTACGCTTAGGCTTATGCTTAGGCTTAGACTTACGCTTAGAAATAAACACATTCTTACGCTTAGGCTTAGGCTTAGGGTTAGGAATAAGCTTATAATACTGTTCCACCCCTGTTCTTTACATTGGCCGTTTTTTGTATACATCGGCTCCAGAGAGCAAAGTGTTGACCGTGTAAACGCGTACTTTGTCACATCTTCGCTATGGCTGTTTCCATACGGATCAGTGTAAGAATACAGCCAACGATTTGAGACAGATTCTTCAGGAAATGCCGCATACGTAACGGTAAACTTTGCTGATCCGCTATTTGCCATAACAGTCTGCGTTAAAGCACTGTGTGACTCAATTCTAAGTTGCCCTCGTGTTTCTAAAACCAAATTAGCGTCAGAAAAAAGGAAAGGATTCGCCAAGCGTACACCGCAAAAAATGCCGAGTCAAACTGATTCTTTCCGAAATAGGCTTTTCGGGACTACACAAATTGAGTCAAAATTCGACTAAACGGGAGTCACATTCGACTCACTTAGTCGCACGTCTGACTCTGGCGGAGTCGAATTTGACTCAGTTTGTGTAGTTCCGAAACGCCTATTTCGGAAAGAGACAGTTTGACTCACCATTTTTTGCAGTGTATCACCACTGGCTTCACAGCTACGCAATGAGAGTTGGTGTTGGAACTCAGCCACCATAGAACATTCTACGCCTTGCTTAACAAGGGTTGCCCCGGCTGGTAAATCATGAAAAATCCCTACTTACCCCTTAGGCATTTTATTGGCCTTCTGTGATACCTTGAGTTGGTTGCACGCTTTGCATCATACCATTGCCTTGGACAATTTTTTCAAGAAAGTAATCCATTAACGTTATGATAATGGTATACCAGAGAGGTAAGTTTGGTAAAGAACTTTTTACACAGATATTATAGTTATTTTTCGCAAAAACGTCCACAAGTCTAATAATCCAACTTTTTCTTTAACCAACTATATCAGTCGTACTGTAGTGACCCGAATAAAAGAGGGGTAATACGAGGGGTTCTTCATTTTAAGTCCCAATCAATAGGAGTCTGTATCCCTAATACGATTCCGTAAGCGGGTTGAGTCCCTAAACCTTAATTAGAGTCCATAAATGTCAATTATCTCTAATTGTAGCGCATAAATGACTCCAGGGCCAAATAAAGATGAGTTCGAATCTTTAAGCTGTACTTAAATTTTGAGAGTACATTCCTAAGTATAACCTTGCATTATCGCTCAAGCTATTGACACAAGCCAAATATACGTTTAATTCAACGGAAAGTTGCAATACCGGAAATATATGAGTTACGAAGGCCGGCGGAGAGCGGGTTAAAAGTAAATAATCCGTAACCGAATAACAGGGGGTACTGTCTCGAGAAGTCAAATAAATATCAGCCCCCCTCTAATTCGGGTCACTACAGTACGTTATATAAATTTTGAACGGGTGAAGATTAACAAATTTTAAGACCTGTCCCCCGTAACCTTAACCTGGTGATACGATTTAGTACTAAAATTGTGTTTGGCTGCCCGCCTGCTTAATATCACCGGAGGAACAATTTTCCGGTCAATATATAGAACAAGACCGTAACAGTATAATAAGCAAATTCCTTAGCCTAAGCCTAGGCCTAAGCCTACGCGTAAGAATGAGGTTACGCGTAAAGCCTAAACCTAAGCCTAAGGCTAATTCTAGACAATAAAATAATCTAAAGCTTACCCTTGCTCGCTCTATTGCAGTCCCATTTAAAAAACGTTCCACCCCTGATCTTTACACGGGCTGATTTTTCCAATGGCCAAACTTTCCCCACTTTGACTTACCTGAGATGTTGACTATTACCCACGACGAATTTGTGAGGCCTTTGATATCTTTGCAAATGCACAAATATTTACCAGCATCGCTTGAACGCAAGTCGTCTATAGTAAGCGTTGTTTCAACTTGCGTTGACGCAGTTTTAGTGATTTCAATACGCGTAGAAGGCTGTGAGATATAGAAATATAAAAATTAAGAAAATATTGCAAAAAAACTGCTTAAATATACAAAAATATACAAATAAACAAAAAATACAAAGAAACTGTACATCAAACCGTCTGCATTCTCAGTGTCCTATAGCGTCCATCTCGCACTGGCTATTGGATTGCTGAAACCAGGAATGGCGCCGAGAACCGGTTATTAGTAATGCAACTTCCACAATATTATGCGTGCATCAGGTAACTTTTGCAGGCGTAGTCTCATAGACACTGAACCTCTTTTGGCTTCAGTATCGTGGACACTGAAGTTTCTTGCTTCAGCATTCCAAACACGGAAGCCAAAAAAGCTTCAGTTTGCTTGATACTGAAGGTTTTTGGCTTCGGTGTGTTGGATGCCGAAGCTTTTTCGCTTCAGTGTCCATCACACTACACCTTCAAAGATTATGCGCATTCCTAAGCCTAAAGCCTAAGCGTTGCGAAAATGAGTTCCTAAGCCTAAGCCTAAGCCTAAGCCTAAGCACAAAATGTAATCTACAATCCAAACCTACTATTTTATAGACCGACCCGAAACCTGGACGCCCTTTAAAGTAACACCTGGGCCCCAATCACAAACTTCTGCGGTATATATATATATATATATATATATATATATATATATATATATATATATATATATATATATATATATATATATATATATATATGTATATATATGTATATATAGTTAAACATCGGAGTGATTTTTCAAATAATTATACTTTTAGATGAAAATTGGTGATTTTAAAATTTTAAGTCGCAAGAAATACGTTACAAAATACAAAGAACAGAATTAAATGGTAATACCAGTTCGTCGACAGCAGGAAAATCCCAATCACATTTTGTGACCCGATCTGACGGATGACCAGAGCGAATTTCTTCGTCACATTCCAACGTCAACTGTCCACCGACGTACGCCCATGCGGCACCTGTAGTATTGATTTGAGGCTTTGGTATTGTATCGGCGTCTTCTGTAATATATAAACAAACTATCGTGTGGTATTGTGTTTTGGCATTTTATTAATGCAGAGTTGCATGTTATAACTGAGGCAGCCTGGAACACGTTTAATGCGGAGTTGCATGTTATAACTGAGGCAGCCTGGAACACGTTTAATGCGGAGTTGCATGTTATAACTGAGGCAGCCTGGAACACGTTTAATGCGGAGTTGCATGTTATAACTGAGGCAGCCTGGAACACGTTTAATGTGGAGCTGCACGTTATAACTGAGGCAGCCTGGAACACGTTTAATGCGGAGTTGCATGTTATAACTGAGGCAGCCTGGAACACGTTTAATGCGGAGTTGCATGTTATAACTGAGGCAGCCTGGAACACGTTTAATGTGGAGTTGCACGTTATAACTGAGGCAGCCTGGAACACGTTTAATGCGGAGTTGCATGTTATAACTGAGGCAGCCTGGAACACGTTTAATGCGGAGTTGCATGTTATAATTGAGGCAGCCTGGAACACGTTTAATGCGGAGTTGCATGTTATAAATGAGGCAGCCTGAAACACGTTTAATGCGGAGTTGCATGTTATAACTGAGGCAGCCTGGAACACGTTTAATGCGGAGCTGCATGTTATAACTGAGGCAGCCTTGAACACGTTTAATGCGGAGTTGCATGTTATAACTGAGGCAGCCTGGAACACGTTTAATGCGAAGTTGCACGTTATAACTGAGGCAGCCTGGAACACGTTTTAACCATGTTGATTTGACGTCATCATAAAATGTTGCGATCTAAATAGCGGGTATGGCGGTCCAATGTGAATGTCACATGTAGCGGATCAACGTGCAGACAAAGTGTAACCGGCTATTGTAATAGACACAAAACGTGTTCCATGCTGCTCCGGTTATAACGAGAAACCAGCATGATTGCAGTAAGTGTCATATTGAGTGTCGTCTAAATTCAGGCTTAGTTTTAGTCTTTTATTTAATAATTGAAGTTTTTTTGCATGCTTTAAGTATATATTTATATGAATTACTGTTTCGGTACTTTTTTCAATTTTCCCCTAAACTATTGTGAATTTAAAAGAAACCGAAAGTCACCACCCACCGTGTTTATAATATTATCACATTGTTAAGCTTAGGCTTAGGTTTAGGCCCAGGCTTAAGCTTAAACTTATTCTCAAGTATAGGCTTAGGTTTAGGCTCAGGCCTCAGATTTGTTATGGGGGAATATCATGTGGGAAGTAAACAAGTACCTGAGCGAAATTTAACCAACATAAATCGTGTGTGGTGTAGCGAGACAGAGGGAGGCTTAACGGACCGCACCACCCGATGATTTTTAAGCAAATTTCACGCTACTTGAATAATTAAACGGTTGCCAGAAAAAAAACACAAAGTGCTTTAAAAGTTAAAAAGAACGCGAAACTTACCAAATTTAACCAAAAACATCGAAACGCTATCTTTAAGCTTGTTATTGAGATACGCTTTGCATACCATTAGCACCGGACGTGTATATTTGTTGCTTAAGCTGTATTTAGGTATGTAAACGCCTTTGCTGAAAATTTTAAAATTAAATATTTTAAAATCCAAAGTGTGGCAATTGTTCAATTAAAATCATTCAAAGGGCACTAAGCTAACTGATATCTGGCAAAGTTGTAATTCGAAAATTTATTAAACTGATTCATTTTTAGTGGTGCGGTTCTTTGCCAGTTTTGGCATCGTATATATGTCATATTCTGGGCATAAGAATTGCCAAACATAGTAACTTTATTCCAAACGGCGGAAAGGTACAGTGCAAAAAGTGGTGAGTCAAATTGACTCTTTCCGAAATATGCTGGACGGGACTACACAAACTGAGTCCAATTTGACTCCACCAGAGTCAAATTTGACTTACTGTGTTGCACGTTTGACTCTATCGGAGTCGAATTTGACTCATTTTGTGTATTTCCGTACAGCCTTGTTTCGGAGAGAGTTAATTTGACTCACCATTTTTTGCAGTGTATACAGAACGTTTTCAAATTCTGAAACTACAGTTTTTTGAACATTTTCCAAAACTTACAGCGGGTCGTATTGGTCAAAACTTTTCAACGGGGTGTTGCCTTGAAACAGCTCAACTTCAACGGAAGGTTCGTTGGATATGCAAGGCAGGTAGCCATCCTGATCGTTGTATACAATTGTCATTGGTTTGCGAACATATTGTAGAAATACTGCGTTCGGATTCGAAGGATCTGTAGACAATTTTAATATGAATTACGGCGACATAAACGAAAATATAAACAAAAGCTTAAAAACAGATATGAAGCATTAATGTACCGTTCACGAATCTACAACAATTCGCCGCCCGACAACCTATCACCAACAGTGTCATAAAGCCTTTGAATAAATCTAAGCATAATTCTAAGCGTAATCCTTGTTAGCTTAAGCCTACGCCTAAGCCTAAACGATGGACGAGTAATTGTCGAGTCGCTGAAATTTCAGATTACAAGTTGTTGGGCGACGAATTGTCATGATACCAGTGCATTAACTTGTACAAGTACACCATGTCATAAGTTTCGCATACTTGAAGCATTTTGACACAAGACAATGAGTGCTAGCGCAGATTTTCAACTGTGCTACTGACTGAATCGTACAGGTCATACGTATCGACGATAAAGCGGCCTGAACGGGTCAATTTGACAAAATTATGCAAATTTTCGTGTTATTTTTGTAAATATCTAATAAACTAGTTGTATCACAGTGATTATCGGATTTTATTGCAAAACCGACGCCGACACATCAAATTTCTACGAACCGGAAGCGGATATCTGGAGTGAATTTTTGGTTTTCGAACTTTCTGAGCGTCTTAAAACCATTATTTTGTTACTCAGAAAACCATATTTAATGAAAATTTGTAAAAAGTTTCAAAAAGTTGAACAGGTAGAATTCAGAATTGGGAACAATAGGTACATGTCAATGTCTGTTGAGAATCTCTAAAATTGTTACTGTCGGTAGTTTTAACCATTTCACTCATAGACTATACTATGAGCAACTAAATACAATAATGTACGAGCAACACACACACTGTGAGCAGTGTTTAACATTTATAACATATATGCGCAGTGTAAAATCTCCACAAGACGTGAGAGACCCCGCGGGCGCGAGCGTCAAGCGCCTATAGCTCAGTGGCCATCGTAACGCCTCCCACACGTGAGACTAGGTTCGAATCTCACCTTAAAATTACATCTCATGTGAAATTGCAAATATTCATGTGAAAAAAGGTTAAAAAGTATACTACACACTTACCTTGAACGTAAACATCATAAGTAGCAATGCTTGATCCAACCGTACACTGATATTGGCCCGTATCAGCTACAGTTAAGTCTGAAAGTACAAGCTCAGACGCTCGCGGACCTCGCTGTTCGATACGTAGCCGGCCGTCAGTTGGTTGATAGCCTTTGCAATTCTGAAATTAAAATTGAAAATTTTATTATCTTAAGAGCAAACTCAGATCTGTATACAGGCAGGGGCTTTGAAGAAAGCCGGGTAATGTAACGGGGAATGCGGAGACTTGATATTGTAATTCATAAACAATGTAAACAACCGATCTCGGCATTAAGCTCGCAAGGCATGTTCGTTTTTCAGAAAGAATTAGTAAAACTGCTAAATTTGAAATAGGCGACTATACACACACCCATATTTTTAAAATATATATAACACACACACCCACACACACACACACACACACACACACACACACACACACACACACACACACACACACACACACACACAAATATATATATATATATATATATATATATATATATATATATATATATATATATATATATATATATCATTAGGAAAGAATAGTCTATCAAGAACAGAACGATAATATAACTATTTAAAATTTTTGAACTCAAACCTAAATTTGTAGTCAAGGAACCCGTACCAGCGATAGATAGTGTTGAAAATTTCTCGTAATTATTGTCACTAGTTATGTTACACGAAGGTTAAATGCGAAAATAGAGCTGACCAAAATTTTTTACATGCTTAAGACGTCGTTGAAACAAGTATTTTCAAGTTTATACCCTGCCGAAACCAAATCCTGGTTCTGACGATATAAACCCAACTTAAGTACACTGGCCAGTTCCAAGATCGACCCACTAAGTTTGACAAGACATCTTTTTAGGAAGAGCATGCAGTTGAAATACCAAGCTTTATAAGCAGGGCTAAAAGTGTTCTAGGGAGAGCAAAATTTTTCCAGGCGGAAACCAGCCCTCTGGCCACGTCTCTGCGGACCCCGAGCTTACGTCACGCATCGGAGGCAAAGTCCAATTGAATTTGGGTTCACTGTACAGTGCTCGACAAGTACATTTTAGTGTAAGCGTATCACCAACTGTCAAGGCGGTATTTCCTTGCGCTTGACCATTAATTTTAACTCTTTGTGTTTTTTGAAACGACACAACAACAATAATTATGTTACATATTGTAAAAAGAAATTCGATAATACAAGACATGTATGAGATGCTACATAAAATGCCTGAAAAATAGCCAATATCCAGCGGCACCGGAAGCAATCAATTATGGGCGTAAAAATAAGGAAAGAGATTCCCTTCAGCCGGAGATTGAACCTGGCGACGTCTCTGCGAAAGCGCTCCACTCGGGACTGGGCTCGCGATATGCTAGTTTAGTATAACGGAGTGTAGGTTTATGAAAGGCGTTGGGCACTGCAGTTTAGTGTCCAGTAGGTCGTTCTGTTCAACAATCTATGATTCGGCCAGCTTGTGAATGGTATTTCTTGTTCAAAACAAAATTATTTCTCTTGAAAAATGCTTAAAAATCCGGCCCATGTTACTTTAAGGGGCGTCCAGGTTTCTGGTGTGTCCATATAAAAGTAGGTTTAGATTCTAGATTACATTTTTTTGCTTAGCCTTAGCCTTAGGCTTAGGCTTAGGCTTAGGCCTAGGCTTAGGCTTTGGAACACATTTTTGCAACGCTTAGGCTTAGGCTTAGGCTTAGAAATACGCTTAATCTACTGTTACGCCCCTTAAAGTAAAATAGACCAAAATCACTGAATAAATGACAATGACTGTACCTGCGCTGTAAAAACTGTGATAGACGTTTGAACAGCATTTAAAAAACTGAGTATGTCATCATAGTAAAAAAAGCATAACGCAAATTTCAGTTACATTTTACAATAACACTAAAGGTTGTTAACGGTACAGATACAACAACAACAACTACAACGACAACACCAAAATACGCTTTTAGACAAGCTTTCACTAGATAAAATAGGCTGAAAATTTAGGAAATTGTTTATTTTAGCCAAGCAATACAGGTGTATATTCTGTTACTTTCGATGAATTTTATTATGAATCACGGGGAAAAATTTAAGCAGTATTTGCTGTGTCATGTATGGTACGGTCTGGCCGGACGCCGCACCTGGTTTCATGGTCAATTTTGTAATCCCTGTGATGGAGGGTCCGTAGCCAAGGAGGGCAAGGGGAGAAGAGGCTCAGGCCCCTGGAATTTTTTTAGCTCTTTAGAAAGTTTTCAACCTTGCCGGTAACTCACTGAAAACCCTTGAATGCCCCTCCTGAACTTCAGGTCCTTTTCCAATGGCAAAATCAAGGGTTTTTCGGTAAGCATTCCAGGTTGGTCAAGTCCACTCCTCCGAGCTAGTGCCGTGGCCAAAATTAATGGTTTCGAGATAATTTTTCTTATTTTGACTACTTACTTAAACGTGTGAAGTATTAGCCATTTTCTCAGAAATATGTGGGTTTTGTTAGTGTACAATGTCTAAAACTCAACTAAAAATATGATGTTACACGGTCAGAAAAACATATGAATACTTAAAACCTAGCAAGTATAAATAATTATGAGAACCAGGGTACAGCCGGAGGTCTGCCTGCGGCTCCGGTTCCGGCAAAAAATCGACGTCCGGCTCCGGCTACGGTAGAAATTCTGCCGAAGGTTCCAGCAATTTCCGTAGTGAAACCGTGCAAAATTTCAAAATATTTATTTGCTTTGTGCGTATTTGCTTTGTGCGGTTTCTTTCAGCTTTTGGTATATTTATGAGAGACAAATTGGCGCGATTTTGTTAAAAATAAGCGTGAAACCATAAGATTTAACAACACCGTACAGATATTTGCTAAAATTAGAGAACTAAAAAATCATATTAGTACATAATTTCACCTCATCTTCGGCTTCCCATATTTGGCACACTGAGCAGCTGTAAGTCATTCATGCTGCAACCTTTGGCTGGATTGAAACGGGGGTCAATTTTTTGTGAGGGTCATTCTATTGGCCGTGGGAAAATGACCGGATGTCTTTTTAATGTGTCATTTCTTCATGCGCAATGCTTACTATAAAAATGTGATCCCAATAAAAATGTGCCCGGGGGGTCTGTTTTTTGGGAGTTTCTATGCGACACCGTCTCCCCCTTACTCGCAGGTACGGTGTATCTCCCTCCGGTTTGAATAGCAAGTGATCGGAACCGTTCCTACTTAGAGACATACATGCTGCACATCTCACTGAACCAACAACACGTAATATATTTTGATGGACTTGATTTGTACCACTCAGAGAAATATGAGTCAGGTACAACCGGTCGTCTGCCTCTCGCTCCGGCAAAAACTCAATATCCTGGTGCGGGGCAATATTTGCAGAAAGCTATTAATTCGACAGTAAAATTTTTTTCGTATGTTTTTATAAGCTGTCTTTAGAGCTTGTTTCAATGTGTTGAAAAAATCAGCATTCAAGGTTTGCGTTAAAGTTACAGATAGGCATTTATAAGCTTACAATTGTGAATTTCAAAACATTTTTCAATGTTCTCAGTATATGTCCCAAAATTTGAACCTTAGGTTTTTACGGTGATATTCAAGCACTACATTCTTACCACAAACAGTTAATTCCTAGGTGCTCATTTTACAATGACACCACCTTGTATTTATTGTCTGCGAAAATTATAACATAACATACTCCATGAACAATAATGGGAAAGGAAAAATTGAGTTTAAGATAATTTACATATACAATAGCAGGAACAGAAAATCGGTCCGGCGCCATCAAAAATTTTGGATTCAACAATAATTTTTGTGAAAAGTAAGCGTATCCAACTGAAAAGAAAATTTTACAACTTCATAGAAGGAACTATCGCCTTCTAACATTGAAAAGGTGACGAATAGAGCTCCAGCGAAAACAATCTGTATCATAACTTACACTTAATTTTCTTGGTTTCGTGAAGTTTCGTGAATATTCTTAAAAATCTGATAACTTTAACGATACTGCAAAATACAATGCCAGGGTTTGCACAAATATCACAGTTTGCAAAAAGATAAACAACAGACAATTAGTGTTGGGATAACGAGTGCACGTGATAAGTGTTCACAGGCATAATGAATAAATAAAATAACATTCATTTTATTTTTAAAAGGGGCCAAAACATTTTTTAAAAAATACCCTATACGAATTGCGTTCCGGTTACTCTATGGACTTCTGCAATAATTCTTTGCTGCGCACTAAATCAGTTTCCCATCGTTAACTAGGAACAGCGTCATTTTCCACAGAAACCCACAAAGGTACAATCAAAAATCAATTAATTTCCATACAAATAAAAATGAACAAATTACCGACAAAATTCGTAATAATTCTAAGATATCAGGATTATAATAATAGATTAAACGTAGAATTCACGTAAAGATAATACATATTGATATCTAAGATGGTGGAGGTACTGTAGAAGGCCGATTATGGGACATACCACTCGTTAAGTAACCAGCAACACCGGCTCCAGCTGAAAGTAAAAATAGTTACAGCATTATTAAAAACAGTTACGCATAAACATGAGCCACACATGAAGCGAAACTAACAAATTTAACTACACAGTAAAGTAAAGTCTGCAATTTTCTATTCGGAATGAATTACTGTATAAAATCCTAATTCATGAAATTTTCAACTCTACCCAGAAACTCAATTCATGTTTAACCCTAAAAAATTCCGAATTCATAAATTACCTAATCTACTTGGTTCAAACCCTGTCTTCAACTCAAGTACACGGATGATAGCACCATTATACCAAACACCAGAACGTGTAACAACCACTTACCTGTAAGATATCCAGCGTTGGGTGTATTCGCGATAAACAAATCGTGCTTCTGATCCCGAAATTCAAGCCAAACGGTTGATTTCTCCAAAATTGCGTTGACTTTGTCGCCATGTTCACTGTTTGCAGCCATAGCTTTAAGCCCTTTCACAACTTCCGCTTTCACAGCTTGAGGATTTTCCACTTCAAGCAGTCGATTATCAAGCAAACCCAACAAGTACTCGACAAACTTTGTGTCAATCGCCTGAAATTGTTAACAATGCTATATTTAAAGCCTAAATTTTTCTCGGATGAGTAAAATGCTATCATCAGTGAGCGATAGGCTCTCAAACTATAAATGAGCTCTTGTCGTTGTAGATTTCAAAATTTACACAGAACTAGGGTAAATGAACTGCAGAAATAATGCTAAATTCTGACGTCAAATATTGTATAATTTAAAACGATATATCTAATCTACTGCCAACTGGTGATAGGTGCTAGGTTCAGAGTTGAAAAAAGGATGAAAATCTACAGAAACATCAAAATTCCTTAAAAGCCAAACTTTATATATGGCCTTTAAGTCCCAAATATTTCTTCGCCAATCTTTGTCGCAAAGTTATCCTTGAATACTCGTTAACCCCACCATATCACGCATTAAACAATGCATACTTTGCGTGTACTGTGACACGCGGTAAGGTGGGGTTAACAACGAAAATTGCGATAAGGTGGGGTTAACTACGAAAATTGCGATAAGACGGGCTTACAGCGTATTCCAAAAGTGTTCATACACAAACCCCAAGACCGGCACAAGTCGGTGACAGCCAATGAAAAACTTTTGTGAACGAAACGACGTATTAATTAACAGGTCTCTTCAAATAATGACCTCGATGATAAGATAAAACTTTATCACAAACTTGCCGTCAACGGCATACTAACCTGTAAAACGAGAGCAGACGGATCCTTTTCAAACACGGATCGTATCGCTTGAGTCGCGGGTAGCAATAAATCCGGTCGCGCCATCATTGATGTTTGTAGCCCAGGTAAGCATCGCAAATGACTAAATTGTTCAACACAAACCTGAAAAAATCAAAACACGAAATTGAATTAGGCCATGACATATTACAGATCAAACAACCAACAGAAATTTTTTCTTTTGACGCTATGTTTCTCAACAGCAAACGCGAATCACATCAATCTTCATGTCATTTTAAGTTATTGTTATTTTCAAACATAAAGCATACATAACAAAATAATACACCATGAGCAATTTTCATATGCTTGTCCCAAAGAAAAAGTAAAAATATTGTATCAACATGTAAGTTGCATGCTGTGAAAACTGCAGCGCGGTGTGCAGAAATTATCGAAAAATCCATGCACAGTGCATCCACCTAAGTGCAAAAGTAAACAAACTCTTGGCCAGTATTCTCAAACATAATATGTAGTATTTATCACCAGCTGGCGACAGGTCTTGTAACTTTCGCATATTATGTGAATGGTGAGGTTCAAAATTAAGCACATTTGTCTCGTTTGATTTGATTTACTTGTGTACCACCTTTCAGATCCCTTGACCCATATTCTCAAATATAACAACTTTCATCAGTTAGTAATAAGTTTTCAAACTCATAAACTATTGCAATTGTTGAACTCAAAATTGGTACAGGAGTAGAGCAAATCATATGCGAAAATGTGCGGAATCTTAAGCCTCTGCGCTCACTAATTCGAAAATTGTAACACCTATCACTAAAGGGTGATAAGTGCTACACACAGTTCAGAATACAATCCCTAATTGCAGGAGCTCGACAGTTTGAAATGGCATCGCTAACTAGTGATAAGTGCTATATGCCCTTTGAGAATATGGGCCCTTTCCAAACCCTAAATCCGGTCCTAGTAAAACATACGTTGCTTCTTGACAACTGATGAAATATTAAAATCGCAGCGCGAGCAACTCCGTCGTTTTTCGATTTCATCGCGTCACACAGTGAAGGCAAGTAACCTTGAGCAGAAACCTGAAACCAAACTACAACTTACCGATCGTGATCTCACTATAATTAATCTCACAATTAGAAAATTCCCATATATTATTAACATTTACCAAAGACCGTATACACAGGCCTGTGATGCAGCTGAAAGCATGTACGTAGAAATGTTTTGAAAAGCGATGGATTAAGTTTTGTAAAAATTTGAAAGAGTGGCGTTTATTGTGCTACAAAGTTAGTGAAAAGTAGCTAAAAACCCTTTACATAAATCCTATTAAGGTTTGACCCTAAAAACACTCACTACCTTGCTACGCCCTTGTCTGACAGCAGTTAACTTTTGGTTTTCAACCAAGAAATGTACATCTAGCCCAAAATTACAAGTGTGTAACCATATCCGGTGTAGGTTCGCATAAAAATTTAAAGTATTGATCTTAGCGGTTCAGAAGACACATAAACTGACGTTAACATTATTACAAATCACTCTTTTCTTAGAAAGAGATCTTACGTACTTGTTCTGACAACGCTGGTTGATTTGCCAGAAGCGCAACTAAAGCAGTTGAAAGTGTTTCAAGTTTCTCTGCCTGAAATAATATCCCGCATTTGGCAATCCCCAACGAAACATAGAATAGAAACTTTTTATAGTAGACTACTGGTGGTAAAGCAATCCCCATCAACGAAACATAGAATAGAAATTTTTTATAGTCGACAACTGGTGGTAAAACAATCTCCATTCCACAGCACCAATCTTCAACTTCATAGGCTGAGTAAGTGATTTACGTTCAAAAAGGGAATAAAAATGCCAATTAAACAACCCTCACGTAATCAGTAATCATGGAAACTTAGAAATCATAAACGAAACGCGATTACTATCAGCAAGAGTGGATGATGTATATTCAAAAAAGATGTGCAACTAGGTACTTCCTGTGTAGGAAAGAATGTACCCGGCACGCGTTACATTTTTGGCGTATCCCACTTATCTAGAGGGGGTACAATCTGTTCCAACAATAGTACTTAATGTATCCGGCATGAAAAATGCTCCGCTTATACACAGTTTAATTCAGAATTATTGCATGTGACAGCAACCCCCCTCTAAATAAGGGGTCAACCAAAATGCAACGGCGGTGATACATTTTGTACCATGCAGAACCCCAAGAGTTGCACATTCTTGTATCATTTATTCTCGCTATCAGTAAACAACAACCACAGCAAGTACCTAACAAACACCGGTAAACTACTAATCGGAAATGTGTTGTACTAAATGCTTAGCAATATTTAATATTTCAAAGTTATAACATCATTGACCAACTGGTTTACATTCAATATACAGGTTTTGAAAAACAAGTGTCACTTACCTGAGGCGATAACGACCGCATCATAGTAATCGTTTGTTCAGTAAGTTCGGTCAAAAATTCTCTCGGATTCCGTAGCACCCACGCAGGATTTGCAATGAATAGCCGTAAAAACACACCACCAACAACCAGTTCCCCGGCACCAGCATGATCTTCGTAAATTGTTTTAAAGTCTTCTGGTAGCTAAATCATTAAAATACTTTGATTTTCGTTCGTAATTATTTTATTGTAAATACGTTAGAACAGTGTTGTTGTGCCGTAATTGTTACTACGTGCTCGCATTCTTACTCGTTTGTCCAGTATATAACAAACGCTAGTAATAGCTTATCAAGAAAGCGGTTGGGGTATATCATATACAATTTCCAACAGCCGCAGCGGAGCTCTATACGAGACAGTACGCAAAATCTGTTAGCATTCTTTTGCGTGTTCAAAACTTGCACAACCCACCCTCAGCTGGTGAAGATAGCTGCAACCAAAATGAAAAAGCTTGTGCTGCTGTAAATTCGCATCTGTTAACATGGAACGACACAATCTCTACGAAGCGTAAAAAACTTAAACATTTACCTTCCAGGCAACGTCAGGATGATCTTTTTGATACATATAGTGCCTAAAATACAAAGACAAAATTAACAACATCTCTCTTTTACCCTTTTTATCTCACAAAAGTTTGCTGCAACAGCACGTTTTGTCAACGTTTTGAAATTAGCGTACTGAATGATTTGTTTTTTCACAAGGCATTTAGAAAACTATCAGCCGAATAATAATCATAATAATCTAACCTAAAATGCTTACTTGGCCAAGTGAACAGAAGCGACATATTAATTCGAAATATTTTGCAAATGTCAAAAAACTACTACGAGTGTGCTAAATTGTCAAACTTCAGTTGGCCACTATGAAATAACCCGACCTGCCCCATTTTCTTACTTTTGCTTCATTTCTTTAATCGTCATTGCAACCGATTCTCGGCTTTCGTCATTCCAAATCAGTTCTGGATTTTCTGTTGTGGCTAAAAACAAAACACTGTACATAGGACCGTTAATAAATAAGCAAACACCATTCGAGTTTATCTATTATTGTTCATAATGAAGTCCTATCTAAACAAGGTAAATATCCTTAGTGTCGATTCAAAAAGTATGCTATTTTAACGTTTTAATATTTCATTTTGTTGAATAGCGTTTTACATTGTTATTTTTTACGAGTCAACATAATTCAAATGGACTGCAGCTGAACTGAAAATTGAAAGACTGCTGGCAAACACATCCCACAAAACTAGCAGTCAATATAATGAACCAGCTTCAAAACATCAAAATATAAAATTTAAGTAATTAGATAATATGCCAACTCACAATCGAACATGCTGACCGCAGTCACTGGCGAGTCTCGTACAGCGTCAACAAAAATTAACGGTAGAAACTTGATCAGCAGTAGCCGGCATCGTGGTCCACTTAGCCGGTCCGCAATTAAACGTCCGAGTAGCTCAGCGGCGTTCGCACGGATTGCGTTATCGTCGTGATTGCACAAAATATCGAGTATGTAAAGCAGTCCACCTGAACAATTAACATTCAACAGTTAGCATCAAAATTCAGACGCGATAACGGATTTTAAAAACCACGTCCGAATAACAAATGGGACCATAAAAGTAATTTGATATTTAGATTCCGTGTTCTCAAAAAATGTGTGTACCATTTAACATTAGTTACCATGTGTTATAATTTACGAACCAGTGAATGGTGAGCTTCTAGAATCAGTACATTTTTCGCGTTTTGATATTTTGCCTTACCTGTAATTGACAATTTGAGATCCACATGTTGCTGCAATTAGCTTGTTTAAGAATCTATTACTAACTGGCGATAGGTGCTATACATACACTTCAAAACACGCAACTTGATTTATGTTCAAACAATACAACCTCATTAACTTGCTTTTCAATATTTTGCATACAATAATACCGCAACATACTTACCAACAGTAATAGCATCTTTGACCATTTTCGAATTGGACATAAACGTCATTAATGTTGACAGAATGACCGATAGATCTACAACAATGGCTACCACTAATCGATTAATTCGCTTACTTGCAAACGACCACCACGTTTACAAACATCTAATAGTACACTATACCCGCTTCGCAACAGACGTCTGTTTTCACAATGGTTTTGTCTTAAGTCCAAACTTTACGCAACAGTGAACAAATCACTATTTTGAATTAAATTTTTTTTAATGTTATTCGTGCAAAATACAATGTTTACAATAACTACAAAGCTAATGTATTACGAAAAACACTACATCTCGTACAATGCTGCCTTCCTGAAGCTGAAGGTTGCAAATACTACAAAATATTGCAAAATAGCAGACGTCACTAACAACTGCCTTACGCTTTCCAATTGAATTGAATAATGTAGTAACAAAACGTAATATCCTCAACCAAATTAAACTGTGTCTGACACAAACGACCATACTTCGTGGAGATAATCGCACAGGGAGTATGGGCGCCCACTCCAAATTGTTTTGTAGTGATGGCTCACACAATAACGGCCCGCTCCTCCAAAAAAATCCCATGACACCACAGCTGCATGCGTACGTCTGTAAACCTGAAGTTTCTAAAAACCCTAAACACTATAAAAAAGCAAACTTTCTTACCTGATTTAAGCTTTTCAATCAATAGGAAAATGTAGACTAGAACATTTGATGCAGCCATATCAGCAACACATTCTTGATTGACGGCGGTCAACGAAATCGCTGCAAGGGCAGCTTGTTGAATACCAGCATCGTTAAATCGTAACAAACCGAACAAAAGTTTGTAGTGTCCAATGCATTGCAGCTCAAGACCTGAAATATCTTTCTGCAAGAATATTAACAACAACTATTAATTGTTACGCACATCATTTTGCAAATAAGTAAAGTTGTAAAATTGAGTATATATAGGTATTCGATCTTATACGGCCACATGAAGGCGGCCGATGGCAAGCACTGCCACCCTTACAGACATCGTTGCCCTCTTCTGGTAAAAACAAAAACATTTTATTAAATGAAATCTAATAAGAATTATCACTAACAATCAATAAAATTGCAAGTTTGAGATTCGGATTCGACAAATTAGCAATGGATTCGGATTCGGTCAAATCGTCGATTCAGTGCCATCCTGCAAACGATGCCTGGTTGCGTGCCTGTGCTCAATCAAAAATTAACCGGTCATTATCAAAACCAACCTCTCCAACACTGACCTTATTCGTTTCGCTTACTGAGCACTAGTAGTAAACCGACAGCTGTTACTAAATAAAGGGGTTCCAACACGAACTAAATATTGCCGGAACAGGAACACAAATTTAATTAGTATGCAGGAACCGGAACAGGAACATGGACCAGAATTTCAGATAAGTTTTATTACCGAATTACTATTGGACTTTTTAGAAAACCTGCCAAAAATGGCTTACATAAATTTTCAGCTATTTAATCCTCAAATTTTGCGAAAACACAACAGAAACAGTAGTTTATTAACAAAATAGAAGTAATTGGAAAAACACTCATGTCGAAATAACAATTTTTTAAAGACTAATTTTGCAATATTTAAATGATTAGGCATAATTTGCATCAAAGCCGTAAAAATTCCGGTTCCTGCATCTTTGAATGCCGGAACCCGAACAGGAATTGAATTTTTGCAGGAATTCCAAGGAAAATTTTCGGGGCTACAAAAAGTTTCCAGAATCAAAAACATCTCTAAAGATAACTTTAAAATTGCGAAGTTTATGTATTTTTCAGTTATAACATCACAGTTTATCATTGCCGACAATAATTTAAGCCAACAGCGACACAAAACACCTTGCCCAGCACAAACACACTGCATACGAATAGACATTAGGCTACAAAGCATGCAGATGCAATAACATCATTTCCCAGCACATGCCAAGTAATATGGTGGCGCTATACTTTTGATGACGTCCGTCACCGTCCGGTGACGTACATAAGTCCAAGCGAAAACGATTCAAATGCGTTATGTGTAACAACGTTTTCAACAACGGATACACAGAATGAATTCTTCGACCAAATTAATCGTTATTTCGATGGCTTTCTGTTTTTCTTAGTTTTGTCGTAATAACTGGACGAAAATTTTTAGCATCAGAGGCGCAATAACGTCAGCATGCAAGTAAGTATAGTAAATCTCCATTGTGAGAATTCTTTTTCCCAGTGAAACCTGATTTTGTGTCGCTTGAGCTATATAATATATAAATAAATAAATATAAAAATATATATAAAAATATATATAAAAATATATATAAATATATATATAAATATATCTGATAATAAATAACCACTTTCGATTGATTTAACAGTTTCTAAGATTCCACGCACTGACTTGAACTGGAAGTCACCCTCCTACAACAACAACAACAACAACGACGACGACTACAACAACAACGACGACGACGACTACAACAACAACGACGACGACGACTACAACAACAACGACGACGACGACTACAACAACAACGACGACGACGACTACAACAACAACGACGACGACGACTACAACAACAACGACGACGACGACTACAACAACAACGACGACGACGACTACAACAACAACGACGACGACGACTACAACAACAACGACAACTAACATTCGAAATGCCTGAAATCAAACTTGACACAAACACATGCCAACACCAAAAGTGTGAAAAAATTCTATCCAGTAAAAAAGGCCATTTCTGACAAAACAGCAAAATTCATGCATGCAAAAACGGCTAAATATGTGTAGGTGAAGTACACGTTTATGACGGCCGCCTCGAAGCATTTTTACCTCGCGACCTGTCACTACAATGATTGATTATAAAATATTCTCCAATTTAAACCAGGGTGCTTAATCGCAAGCAGTTTTTTCAAGCTGCGCACAACCGACACCGTCTTGAGTCTAAAGTGTTAGGTGCCATTGGTATATCATAGGATGGGACATCAGCCGACTTCCCAACCTCTATGGTTATTAGAGTACGTACAACGAATCCCTCTATTTTAAACAACTTGACTAAAGAAGCTACTAGCCCGCTTAAACTAATTACAACGAGTTTCTAATATACATACACCAGGGTTGTATTGTTTCGGAAAAAAATTATTACCGGAAAAAGTGATTTTTTCCATTTTTCTTGAAAAAAACGGAAAAAATGGAAAACATTTATTCTTTGTTTGAGTGATCGGTTATATATACCACACTTAGCCGGCGTAAAATGCTTGCATTTTATAACTTTTTTGCATATTTGAGTTTCTGATGACATCCCCTGATCATTTCATGCCCAAATCTGAATTTTTCCCGTTCCTTGGGGCCCAAAAATTCTTGTCGAAAAGTTGAACAAATTATATATCATTTGACGCAGTGTATAGAGCTGAGTCGAGTGGTTTTCTCTTCAATCAGAAGTCTGCTTCACGAGTTGTTGTCAAATAACTGATTTGGCGCTCTGCCAACGAACATGGTTCGACCCCAAATTTAGTTATCTGACAATAACTGGTTAGCCACACGTCTAATTGAGAAACATTTAACAATATTTGTCTTAGCTACGCAACAAGTGTGTCAAATGGAATATACGTAATTAGTCTAATTTTTCGACAAAAAATTGAGTTTAGTGAAGGAATTTGGGACCTTAAAATTCCAATAAAAAATTTAAGTTTGGGTGTGCAATAATCGAGTGAGGTCACCAGAACCTCAGAAACTCATGAGTGGAGCGAGATAAACATGTCACACTTGTTTTTTGTAAGTATATATTTAATGTCAAGACACTTTTGGGTTTTTGTTCTGACATCAATGCCTCTCAATAGCTGCAACCTCGAGAGCAAAGCGAGGTTGAAACTAGACGTATTCTTGTGTTAAATCATACGGTAAAAGCCTGCTTTCAAATTTGAGTGCCCTAACTTTGACCTCATTGTCGACGAAACCTGGTGAGCGAAAGGAACAAGATGCAATGTAGCTCTACATTGAATCTCGTGGCAAAGTTTCAATTCTGAAATCCATTTATATATTCATATGCTGCAATTTTAGCTGTTTTCGAACATATAATGTGTCCTGGTGGACATATAATATACCCATGGTCACTGTTAATGTGTTACATGTGAATTGGTTACATGTCATCCAAAAACGTTATTTTATATCATATTTAGTTGTAAATTACATTTAAGAATCATTTAATATTTTCCATTTTTTTCCGGTAATTTTTTCGGCCAACAACTCTGACACACCGTTGTACCACCTTACAGTTCTGAATAATGATTCCTAGCTAAGCACCCGTACAACAGTGACAAAAAAATTGGCACATACACAGACTTAGAATACGTGCTATATTTTACTGTGCATAATGCCGTAGTCAACCGGTGCGCGATATGATTATGAATAAATTTTACAAGTGCCGCACAATGAGGTGCGGCGGCTCCCGGCAACACAGCATGACGGGCGCCCACCTGCAACGGCTAGTAAAGCACAACTCTAGTAGTCTGAAAGGTATAAAACTAAATTTTGCATGCGACAATACTATTCCCATTCACCCATACATAAAACTACGCACTGAGCGCTCTCATTTCAACTCACGTTCAGATGGATTATTATTGACCGCTAAAGTATATTCATGGATTATAAATCATTAAAGGTTATAATGTATATATTATATATATTTATATAATATATATTCACTCTCTTGATTTTACAGTAGGAGCATAAATCTTCATTGCATCGTATAGAAAGTTTACATCGTTGTTAACGAATCTGATAAAGTTATCTCAAAATTTCTACAGTGAGAAAATAGCTCTGGACATGGCCGCACCCACCAGCGAACGTCTATGAGTTCTGACATTTCAAACCACAACAAACCTTACTAAGGATAAACTACCGTTTTCAGCTGTTACCCTCAAACAAAAAGAACTCACGGCCTTACCTGGGTTCGATCGTAGTAAATTTGTCAGCCCTTCCAACGCCATTTGCACTTGAGAAATTCTAGTCCGTGCCGCTTTATCGCTCTTCGGATCCGGTGTTGACTCGTGTTGTTGTTGTTGTTGCTGGTGCGATTTGCTCAGTGACATCAACGAATGTACGTATTGCGCTTGTACTACCAACCATTCGAGTAAATCAACGCAGAACGCTTTTGGACTCTGAAATGTATTATTTTACCAAGATTTAAACAACGTTTACTAAAAGGAAGATAATAAACGTATAGTACATAAACATCACTTCCTCAGAAGGAAAATATACCAGCTCCCATTTTTTCAGTTTCCGACCTGGCATGCCCAATTTATGTGAATTTTTAAAAAAAGATAACGGAAACCGATAACGGATATTTAAATAAAAAAATTGAAAAATGAATTCGTTTTCCACGAAGTTCGTTCAAAATGTACAAATTTTAGATGAATTTCGCTATTTTATTTCAAACCAACCAATAGCAGGTTACCAGTATTGAAAAACTGAATGGAATGAGTCTTAAAAGTGGATTTTCACAAAACTTATGCAAGTGGATTTTTACAAAACTTATGATAACAAAATAACGGAAATTTCGGTATTTCCATAACGGTAAGGTCACTGAATTTTTACTGTAAAATAATTTAAAGACAAAGACAAGTTACAAGATAAAAACGTTGTATTTGTCCGACACATATGCTTTGAAAACAAAACAAGCTTTTGTTTCAATCTTACCTCGATCGCAAAATTCGGCTGTTCGTTGTATACCCGAATGAAAATATCTCCAATGATTAATTCTTTTTCGAACATTGTGAACTTAAAATCAGCGCCCATGCTTTCGTTCTAAAACATAAACAAATAAAATAAAGCAATTACATTATTACTGGTAAAACATCAAACTTAGCTTTACCTAAACAGTAACAAAATTCAATAGAATTATTAAAAATTTTATTTATTGCGGTTTTCTCCTGTCTCGGTTATGTTTTTAAACTGGATAGCTAATCGCTGCTCACCAATTTTGGTATAGGAAACTCACTACATTGTCAGGGTTGGTTCGGTAATCTTCCACAAAGTCAATAAGTTCCATTCGCGTGCCGTTGTCCCATATCAAATACGGATTCTCGCTGTTGCTGTTCAAAATTTTAAGAACCTAAAACAACAACGGGCATTTTAGCAAAATTACCGATAACAAAACAAACAAAACCAGCTGTAAAAGTCATAAGCGCTAACAACACTGTTTAACATCTTACAATGTCGTTCTCCTTGCCGTCTAAAAATGGAATACCACACCATTTTAGTTTTTTAAATTTTTGAGAATTGCGAACCGGTATATCAATATGAGGCTAGCTTTTCATACTGTTCGAGCTGACAAGAGTTCACGGGGCTCCCCAAAATTATCGTGAAAGTAATATACAAGCTCGCCCAAATGAAGGCAATGACATACTGCTAATAACCGTTTGCGTAACATCGTACATACAACAATACACAATATAGGTATCCATTCTTAGCCAGTAAATTGGCAACTTTTAGCTGACAATATAGATCTCAGAGACGAAGTCTCGCAAAAATGTTCCAAAAAAGTAAGTTTATAAAGTTCCAAAAAAGTGTTGCTTGAAACTAGCCTCAGGAACAGTTGCATCTTTCAATTTACGATTCGTGTATGCAGTAAACATTGCTCGTAGAGAATTTGAAACAGGTTCATTTTCCGGGCATCCATCTCGATAGCCAGCAAGACATGCGCAAGCTTCTGCAGACGCGCGGGCCAGCTTGTTGTGCAGTTCCTGTCGATACAACAAACAGTAGATATTGACTGTAAACAAGAATATGCTGCTTCAATAATTTGCTTTGGTCAAAATGTACCAGCAAGTGTTGTGTTTTTCAAGATGCCACTTGAAAACGCTTTGAAATATAAAATATTAAAAAATATTGTAACTGTCTTAGTTTGCTCCAGTTGTTTAAAAGCAAAATATAATACAAACATTAATAGTGCAATGTGACAAAGCCAGGAACACCATCAGTACCTACGGAGACCGTTCTAAGCTAGTGCCATGAATGGGTCCACGTCCCGCATCCTTGCAACAAATTTTGATCTAAAGTCATCTTTAGTTCGTTGATAATTTATAATAAATTAACGTTAATGAAATTGAAAATATTGGCGTGAGACTGAGAAAGGCATAATAGCTTCTACTTTCTCATGCAAAGTTCATGCAATATCCGCACATATATTTTGCGTATACAGACCAGGCAAAAATATGAGGTACTCGGTTAAATCGTGGATTTGGTGCCACCCTGATACGGACATCCGCAAGATCCCTCGTTTTTGGTATATTATCGCACACTTACCTGTTGATTTGCCGATTCAGTTTTGCTTACACCGCCTTCGTCGAGAGTAAAATCGTAATTAAACAAATTCGGAATTAGACACCACAGCACACCAGCACTGAATAGCTTGGATTGCAATTCAGGGCATACGCTCATTGCACAAACACAATCGGCAGCGGCAACGCTTAGTGCAGCTAGTTCCTGGAACGAAACCTATTATAATACTTAAACCCTTAAAAATTCGCCAATACATAAATTTGCACTGAGAGCTGTAACCTTAACACTCATTTTTAAAATGTTTTAAGCGCATTTCGGCATTATTAACCTTTTCTTAAACAGAGCGGGACAATCCAGAAACTTAACGCACACCGGTTCCATTCTTTTCAACCTTGCATATACTCAACTGTATACTCTTGGTCAACGGGCACTGATTGTCAATTCATATACAACTAGCGGTGACCTTTCAATTGCCCACACCACATTGTTGTAAGTTTTAATTCCCTCATTTCGGACATTTTCACTGTGTTCCAAAGGAAGACTCACCCGAAAATATAGCACCCGAACCACATCGCCAAAAACAGACGGCATATCAAGCAACCGCTCACGGCATCCAGAAAACTGACTTGCAGTAGTGTAACATTGACAAATATGACGACAAACTTGAACTGCAAGATCGGTTGCTTTTGAACTTTTCGACAACACTGACACACAACGTGAAAACGCATCTTGCAGTGTCTGAAATTCTACTAAACAACAGTAACTACACCAACATTTACCAACATAGCACGGTAAACTTAAATCGAAATTATACATCTTATAACACAATAACTAGCGTGCATCGTGTAACAACTTCAAATAAGCACTGTTAATCACAATCAGAGGCGAATCAACGAAACCAACAAGAGCAGGGACATCAACGTAGCCAGCGAATTGCGCAAGAATCCAAACGCAATTTTGTCAGTAAATCTCAATACAAATATTTGGCTTTGAAATATTGGTCGGTGACGACAGGAGATCCATCTCCTATAGGCACCTACTCACTTCGAGGCCATCTTCGCGTCTCAGTTGCTCTGCGTTCAGCGCTGAACAACGCACTGTTTGGTAGCACAATTCTGCAGCAGCGGCGAGCAGGGGTGCACCTTTCGAAAACAACATTTCGTCTCCAGTCTCAAGGCGGATAGTTTTTATCAATTGTGTATAGCCAGCATATTTATACGGCGCCAGGTCTGAAATTGAAAACCTCAATAATTCATTTCTAACTTTGAAGCCTAGAGTTAGATCTAGCGTTGCGCTATACTTGTCGTACGGCTCTGTTCGTCGCGCGTAAGGCAACGTTCGTCACCATACAGTATCGTACATGAGTAATTAGCGTACGATATCGCGCGGTGAGGGACGACGCCGGGCAGCGCCGTACAGATGACACACCGTAGTAAAATAATCAAAAAGTATAAAGCATCCCTCAGGCTTAGGATTAGGCTTAAACTTAGGCTTTGGTTTTTTGCTTAGATTTAGGTTTAAACTTGATAGATATTCAACTACAACTAACATCGGTTTGAAAGATTATAAACAATTTATTCAACTTCTCGCACCAGAAAAACCTTTAGTATTGAATTTGATTATTTTAACCCTCATAATCAGTGAAATAATTTAAAAAGTCCCTAATTCAGGCTTATAAGTTATTAATATGCAAATTATCTATTAGCTAACTATTCAATGCGAGGTTAAAACCCAGGATTATAAGCTTTCAAACGAAAAATGTATCAAAATTCGGTTCAGCAATTTCTGAGATTCTTTTCGGACGTACGGACAGCCTTCTTTCGACTCCCGGATACAAAACATAAAACGCTTCGCATTGCTTCGCTCAAGGAATGTGGCTCATATCAAAATACCGTCTGTTTACTTCTACAACCTGATTGAGGCAGAAAAACTAATAGCTACAGGATTTCTTATAGAAGCGATACGAAAAGATTAGGACATCTTACCTTCACAATAGCGATCAAAAACAATTGACTGCGCACGAATACATAGCTGAATGCGTTCTGGATCAGGTCCGGTAGTGATATTCTGCGACGCTTTGCTGCATAGATATTCGTACGCTTGATTTATCGCTTCAAATGTTTCCTGAAACGGCCGGCAAAGATTTACTTAGCAAAAAGTGAGAGTCACCTTAAAGATACATTTCGTTCACACCCGTATTTCACAAGAACACTGGTCATTCCCTCATTGGCTGCATCAAAGCCACCAAGTACTTTGGATAAGCGACGATCAGCCGTTATAGAAATCCAGTTGGCCACTACATATTGAGCTCAACCCAAGTTCGGAAAAGCAAAGCATCCCAGAACCCGATTGTATTTCCATCATTCGTAGCTCCAAATCACGGGCACAAATAAAACCCACAAATCTAACCAAAGATTTGTTACCTGTAGCAACTATAGCTACTTATCGATAGGTTTTAAAAGAACCATATTAAAACCTAACACCAGCTCAAATAGCTTCAAAACAATAGGATCAGATCAAAACTTATACAATGCAAACATACTCGACCGTCTGGATTCTTATCAGGATGGTACTTCTGAGCCAACTTAAAATACTGCTTCCGTATATTGGTGTTCTCGTTCCTGAAACGCAACAAAACACAACGATGCAACAATTAAACATTAAAACCTGGTCGGTAGCAGAGTATTGGATAAAAACCATCACCAGTAATACGTGGATGTTTGTCTCCTACTGTTTAAAATAAAACCCATTTATAATTTTACCAAAATTGAAATTCGTCACACCAACAATGCCACTTCGTTAGCCTAACTTTAGTGGAGACTTTCAAAGCGCAACTGGTTGCAACCGAAGTAAATTTCCCAAGTCGAGGATTTTCTAACCTGAAAGTTTTTAGTTAGAGACGGTGACATTTTATGATTGGATGCTTAGCTGGGTTGATCGATACCGGCAGGTATGGGAGGTACCAACCCTCAGCAAACATCAAGATTCTTCATAGTAAATCCAAATTAGGAAATCAGTCGATTTCCATCAAGGATTCTAACACTATTTTAAACATTTTTTGACCTACAACTTCAGCACCTAATAACATTACGATGAATCGTTTGAAAACACAAAATTTAGTTAATGGCACTGGAAAGAAATCCGAATCCGACGACATAAAAATCATTCCATACAAAAAGGCTCAAACTAAGAAAAATGACTTGTTTAGAGAACCCTTGAATTCCTTATTTAAAGTACTATGTGTGTCCAAAGTGACGTGTGTGTCTAGAACGAAACTTTGTGCGGCCCAAGCCACGTGTAAACAAACGCCTATGCAAACAATACAACCAGTACCGCGTAGTATTTTTTCGGATTCTCATAATTAGTGTCGTTTTGTATTGTTTGTTTCGAAGCTGTTGAACCTGCCATAGTCATCCAGTCCGCGCGGCAGGCTCAAAGGCCCTTATATATGGTTTTAACCCAATTGCATTCAGATTTCGTAAGTAACTAAATCGAATACCAATTATAATTCGCTCCTTAGCGCATAATAGTTATTGGGTTAAACGATCGCGGATAGCGATCAGACATATTTCATAGGCTTTGGCCGAAGAACATTTGTAACAGTCTACGGGCTCAACCGAATTTCGAGCTACAAAGAGCTCGTTTGTGTATTGATTTGAATTATTATTGTTGTGTTACCCGCTGTATAACTTGTACTATCATAATAAACTACCAGAGTATTGGTATTTGCGAGCCTGATTGGAAGGCTTTATTATTTTTGACTCGAGTCCACAGCCGGCTCCCCTGCAATTAATATGCTCACACAGGTGGAATCCTTGCGTTCCTATGTGCACCCGAACCAGAAACCCATCATCCTATAAGACTTAGTACAAGCCTGCATGCTCCGAAAGTTGCCAATCGCTATTTAAACATCTGAATGCTTGTTTAAGTATCTAGTTTCAACTGATAGAAGACGCTTAAAGTCAATTCTCTGTTGACTGTTAAGTACTGTTGAATCCCAATTTAAATTTTACTCGTGACATCTGAATGCTTATCTGGTATTTAGTTTCAACTGATAAAGTATACTTAAGTCAATTTTTGTTGACTGATAAGTACTGTTGACGATTAAATATACACTTTTATTTACTGATAAACGTCTTCAGTTTCGTTACTTTATAAGATTTTTGATACTAATATGTCCAACAATTTTTCTATGGAATCTTAACTGTATATGCAATAGTTTAACCATAACCCTAACTAATCCTTAGAACACTAGAGTTATCATCCTGCCTAAGCCAAAACCTTAAAGCATTATGTAATAAAGTAGCTTTAAAGATTTACACTATTTTTTGTTTAGGCTTAGGATTAGGCACAAGATTTAAGCGTAGGCTTATGCTTATACTAATGTCATAGCCCTGTACTGTACATTAACCCTTAAGCCTAACATAGTATTACATTTTCATTATTAGCAGTTACAATACAATGTGTTTCTGAATATACCATTTCATATACGTTATGCACAGATATGCGTACTGTAATTTAGAAAGCCGGCTAGTCAGTGCAATGCATTGATTTTAGAAATGTATCCTGTATATTAATTTTTGAAAAATTTGCCAAATAAGCGTTTTAAACAACTTGGTATAAATTTGGGCTGCAATTGGAAGAAAATATCATCAGTGTTAATGTTCACCGATTTTGATGCTGGTTATCAGCTTCACACATATACCATAGCTAAACCTTGGTCTAAAGCTATACCTATCATAGCAAAAAGAGTCTTACTATGCATAAGTCCTGCTCCTAAAATAATTCTAACCCTACCTAGGCACTAAAGCAATAGAGTCATAGATCTACCTTAACCTAAACTTAAGCATAAGCTTTGCAGTCTCCAACCCCCATACACTCGTCCCCTGAGTACCAGTGTAAGCTAGATAAAAAGTTTGTTTAAAACTGTATACGTATTATGTCATTTTTTGTCACAGCTTAGAGTATTAAAACCAGTTGAAGTCTGATTAATAATGCTTCGAGCGAACGAGTGTGTGCCCCTAACTTACAATACATACGGATTATATTACTGCTAAATTTGATGATCGTGTTTTATGCACTTATGCAGTATTGACCATACAGCAACTCGAAATGCAGAATGTTTGACCGAGCTCAATTGTTGCGGAGTCTTACACTTTGGAGAATAATTATATGTAATTCCAAGGGTTATCGATGCAATTTTTGTATTCATGTCCAGCAAATTTTAGTCTTGCCGACTCTTGTTAACCATTGATCATATAGATCAGATAGTGAGATCGAGTATTGTCAATATATAGATAATGCCGTGACAGTAGTATAAGCATATTCCTAAGCTTAAACCTAAGCAAAAAATAGATAAGCTTACGCTTACTCTATTGCAGTTTCGTAGAAAACCATGCTCTGCTCCCTGATATTCACATGAGTAGTCAGCGTAAACGATATTGCATTCATTGACGAAAGTTTTATGCAAATTTGAATCATTCTGAATTAGTCCAATTGACTATGTATCCATAACAATTGCTTATAGTACTTATTGAATTCTAGACGATATAGTTGCATTGTATTCTGTGGATGGTTTCCAACGGATGCATCAGAATACTGATAATACTGGCGGTGCTTCAATGTTTTTAATGCTTCCGATTTTAAATAATATTGTTCGAATGAAAAACACACTTTTCAGTTAAAGTAATATGTTCAATTGGTGTACATTTAATATATAACATACTTTTATTAATTTCAGTTAAAGTAAACACATTCCTCTCAGTTACAAATATACGTATCCATATATTAGTTTACAATTAAATGGACGTTTGAGTGACGATGGAACGGTGGAAAATGACAAAAGACATTCCAGATGGTGCCGCTACCGAAGTTCAGTTGACATTCATTGTAAGGAAAAGTGAATGGGTCTGAGCTTCCTGCATAATAGTTGTGTCTTACGCATCCACGTTAAATAAACTTGGATTAATCCATGCTTAGTGCTTGTTTTTTAAGTTGAGTTAACATTCCAACTGGTGCCACTGCGGAATGTGGTGCTACCGAAGTTCAGTTAAAATTCATTGTAAGAAAAACTGAATGTGTCTGAGTTGCTTAAATAATAGTTGTTCCTTATGCGAACAACAATACAAACAGAAACAGAAATATTACAACAAAAGTCAAGTCGAACACTTTGCGTATCGTCAGCTGTTTAAATATTAGCAGGCTGTGATCCAGTTTCTTGTACATGGATTAATGATGTGGAGGAACGTTTTTCTATGGGACTTCAATAGAGTAAGCTTATGCTTTAGGCTATATTTTTGCTTTCGCTTAGGCTTAGTAATACGTTTGCTTATACTAATGTTAGGCTCTGTTCTGTACATTATGAAATATATAGTTGTAAAGCTTATATTGAATTGAATGTTTACGTGATTACGTAAGTCAATGTAAAACACATTGTTGTTAGTGTAGAAATTTGTTTCAAATAAGCCCTTATTTACGTCATGTTATAAAAATGTGCGGAAAACAATTAAGAGCGTGTTACTATAACTATTGCACACAGGCCCATGGAGAACCCCATGAAAGAGCAGTCTCCTTGCTGAAAAAGGTGGTGTACAGTTCGGCTGTAATACTCTGTCGGAGGTTCCTGTTTTACCTTAGTGGGGGTAATGGGGGTGCGGTTTTATCCCAGTGGGGTTGGTTGGGAATCCGGTTATACCCAGTGGTAATGTGAGTAGTTATAGCCCTGATGTGGGAACCAGCGTATTTTGAGGTCCCTATGCAGGGCGAATTTTGAATTTATAGTTATTTTAACCAAGAATTTTTTCTATTGTTGATTTGTTGTCTACTTTTAGCAAAATTATGCAACAGGACCGGGTTTTGCTGAAACGTATCAGGAAAAAGCCTGGTGAAACGCACTGATAACGTATTGCATTTTCGATTTGTTTATGAACAGTTAATTTTGGAAATTTAGAAACTAGGGTATATAGCGCTGACAATAAATAAGAGCTGAATTATGCTAAATGTATTTCTTGGTTGTTGATTTGTTGTCTACTTTTAGCAAAATTATGCAACAGAACCGGGTTTTGCTGAAACGTATCAGGAAAAAGCCTGGTATTCGAAACGCAGTGCGTAATGTATTATACAAATAGTGTTTTATGAAAACTTCATCAGTTTTGCTTACAGTACGGGCGTACTGGAAGTCTCGTTTCTGAAGAACCCTTGTAGTTTTATATTTCTGCCATCTAGTTTAGATGTTAACATAAGAAAGCTTGCCAAAGCTATTGAAAGGACAAAGCCCCTCCTGTCCAACAGTAACTTACATAAGTGACACTTAGGGTCAATGTTACTTTGAGAGGTGTAATATTAGTACAAGCATATACCGAGCCGAGGTTTAAACTAAGCCTGAGTGTAAACCTTTATTCCAAAGCGTAAGCTTATTTATTATAGTCCAGCAAGTTCTGTTATTTCTACGTCCAAAATTAGTTGAAAACACGTTTATATTTGGCAATTTTTCATTACAAATATGCTACAATTGTTTGAAATGAAATAAAAATACGAAATTCATTCAAGATGTTAAAAAAATTTCGATGTGTCCGCTATTTTTTCTTTAAAATTTCAGAAAACTCGTTGAACATTTGCACACCTTTATTGTGTTGGCAGAAAAATATAACAACGTTAGTAGTTAAACACTCCTTTTGGTATACCACGTTTTTGGGTATACCAAACGGGGTATGGCAAAAAACGGATTTGGTATACTCATTTTAAAATCTATACTTATATTATAAAATGTCTATAGCGTCACCAATTTCAAACTTACAAAGTACTGATGTTGCGAATTGCAAAATTTGCACAAGCAGAATTTCAAAGCTCGCCCATACGCTGATTCCAAACTGACCAAATCTATCACCAACGAGCGATATGTACCACACAATGCCTTTATTTTCATAAATAAATGCTTTTATCTATTCTCATCTGTGCTGCTAACCTAGCTTGCATAGCTAGTAAACATGACAGTCACAACGTGACTGTTTATTATTTTGTTTCTAAGACAAGGGGTCGTGTGTTTATTTAGGTAAAGACAGGGTGCAAGCGGAAATTTTAGTCCAATTCCGGTAACAATTCCGCTTTAACCATTTTCGATGTTGCATAAAAATTCCGCATTTATCTATTAAATTGATTGTAGATTAGCTTTAAAGAACCACAAAATGACCGCCAGTTTGTTTACAGTTTTTGAGAACGATTGCCAGCCAACCCAACAAACACCCAAATCTATATTTTATAGTCGCAAATTTTCTAGTTCGATTCCCTCTGCGGTATATATTCACTGTTCCGATTCTGGTACAATCCAGTTCCGCTTCGCGTGCTGCTGGTAAGGAGAAGTCTTAGGTGTATGTAAGTTATGAGCAGTGTTTACAACTGCTGTAGTATTACGGTAGCTAGTTAGTGCAGTCAAAAGGACATAGGGGTTTGCACTTTTGTTCTATGTGTTGTATGCACGGCGGTAGGCGTTTGCCATCTGTTTGCAACATACTTGACCCGTATTCTCAAATGCATTATAACACCTATCACCAGTTAGCGAGATGTTTTCAACTCAAGGAACAACTGCAGTTGCAGTTTTCAGAATTGGCTCAGAGGTAGAATAGATCAAACGCAATAATGTACTGAATTTCGAACCTCACTGTTTCCTGGGCCTACATTCTCAAATGCATGTAGCACCTATCACCAGTTAGTTATAGTCTTTCAAACTTACGAACTGGTGCAATTAAAGACCTCAAATTTTGCACAGAAGTAAAGCAAATCAAATACAATAAATGTGCTGATGTTCAAACCTCATCATTGCCTGAGCGGAGATGCCTGCTGACCCATAAGCAAATGCGCCAACACTGCGCTATATGCGCGCTCCTCCAATTGCTTTTCTAATCGACCATATGTCGACATGTCTATCCTGATAATACAATGTGATAGCTAGTTAGCTACTATTAGAGAAAAAATGTAAAATCAGTGCCAAGCCTAACCCACAGTGTACAAACGGAACTGGATTATACCGAAATCGGGGTCGGAACAGCACATTTATACCGGAAATCTAATCGGAATCGGAACTAGGAATTTTGTGCGGAAATCGTTTTGAATCGGAATTCTAATTGGAATCGGAATTCCAATTAGACACCCTGCTAATCCAAGGTGCAAGGAGCCTAAGCATCGAGATATATACGTATGCAATGCAGGTTAACAAACGTGTGATAAGTTGGGTAGGTTGGGGTACGATGGTTTTTAGTTCTGACTTCTCAGCAACTAGAACAGAGGGACGCTCCCAGGAGGTTTCGAACTCGGTCGACAAATTATCAGTGCAGCGCGTTATCCACTGAGCCGCGCCGCCTCACAATCAACTGCTGAGTTTTCCAGTTTGTATGCCTTATATGAACCTCAACATGATACACATGTATTTTGGTTCTTCCAAGTTTTAATGCTGCTGCTGCTGCATATAAAAGCACTACATATGCAGCAGTGATTTTACCGATGTGCAGCATTGGCAATAGGTTATTACTTGCCTCCATGCATCCGCATGTCACACACCCCAGAAACTGTGATATCTCTGGCGTGTTTGTGTTTGGCAGAATTAATTTAAATGAGCTGTTCTCATAAAATCATAAACGTTTATGACGGTTAGAGCAGGGTGGCACCAAATCCACGATTTGGCCGGATCCGAATCTGAATACAGTGCTAATTTGCCGAATCCGAAACCAAATCCGAATCCTGCATGTTACAAATTTCAGATATATCTATAATTTGTTTCAGAATATCAACGCAATGAAAGCCGTATAACTTTTAATTATTTCGTCCCGACGTCAGTTCTGACTGAGATTACTCACCTGAAATAAAAAAATATTGATTTTTATAGCAAGGTATTTAAAAATTTTATTGTTTAAAAATGAAAAAACATATTGCCGAACTTTGTTGGATTCGGCTTTTGGATACGGCTTTTCCACAACCGAATCTGAACCTCAAATTTTTACCGAATCCGAATCCGAACCTTTGTTGCCATCCTGGATTAGAGTTCAAGTCTTCACATTAATGATGTAATGTATCGCATCCGTTTACTGATGTATGGTGTACTAGTTGTAATCGGCATCGGTTCGGCATCGGCAAAATTTCAAAATAAAAATCGGTATCGGCAAAAATTTTGGTTTCAGTACATCGCAAATACTATTACAGCATTCGCTGTTTCATATAATGCACCATCCATACGTTGAACTTACGTACATGTTAAACCCCAAAGCCGAAATTACCCCAATTTAGAATAGAGCTTTTCCATCGAGTGTGTTATTGCTTGGACAGATCTTAGAAAATTGGTTAAGGTTTGTTGAAGACGTAACTCCCCTTTGGATTTGCTCAATTCTAAATTGGAGATGATTTTAGCTTGATGGTTTAACATACGTATTCAGTTCACGATATGTAAAATTTTTACGTATATAACTTATGTACATATGTTTGCAGCATTAGCTTGATGGTTTAACATACGTATTCAGTTCACGATATGTAAAATTTTTACGTATATAACTTATGTACATATGTTTGCAGCATATATGTATATTTACTTTGACTAAGTTGATAGCTAGTCTAATGTACTTGTGAGTTAGGGTTATTCCTAAGTGTGAGGCTTTTGTCGAAACGTAAGCTCAACAAAAATTTGTCCGTTACCGTATTCGAAGCTTTCTCCGTTAACATTCACAACGTTGAGACTGAGCTTATTTCCAAATAAAATATTGCACTCCCTCTTTCCGAATTGTTCTGAATTATTTGGTTTGGAACAAATTTAGTTTCTACAAGTAGGACTCGATTAAATATGTTGACATCAACCGTTCGGTTGCCGGTTATTGTGCCGGAAACCGAGTTAGATTCCAGTTCAAGTGCAAGCTGAAGTGTTGGGGACATGTGTTTGATACTAGCACCATCTGCACATGTTATTTCTACACGTTTTCGCATTGAACCATATTCTATTTTAATGATATCAGGGTGACCGATAGCTGTATTTATAGCATCGACAAAGCTTTGTGAAGAGTAAAAATAATTAGCAATTGAAACTGCAACCCCTGCTGATGTAGGCTTTGTAAAATACTGAAACGGTATACTGTTTGACGAAAAATTATATATCGGTCCAGACTTGGTATTTGTCAAATCCGAAATCTAAAAATGTACTCAAGTAAACGTCGAGTTCTGCAGTTGCAAAATCGGAGCGAAGTAAAATCGTAAACATGTTCATTGCGTAAAAAACTGAGACAGGCTCTAATTCTGGAGTCCTTTATAGAATAGTGAGGGCTAAAAATTTATTAATTTGAACTTAAGTTCTTTAAATTCATCTTATTAACATATTGTCTATATAGTTTTGTTGTTTTTGTTGTTATAGGTGTGAGGTTGTGATGTAACTATGTGCGTACTTAATGCATATCTAATGACGGTTGTGTTAGCGCTATTTGCGCGCGGGTTGTGGGTGTTGTTTGGCGCTGGTGCGCAAGTATTATGGCTTACCAAAAGCCTGTTGTTCGTTGTATTCGACACGGTGTCATCTGGTTGATCGCGGGTATTGAGCTTTCCGGTTGCCGTTAGCGGCATGGTGCCTTTTTGCAAAGTGCCTGATTTTGCTCAACAGGTGCATAAAATATTTCAAGGTTTTTTATTCGATAAGTATATATGAACAAATTTACGGCATGCACAATTACAACAGCTCATTTATAGACACAAGTTTATCACCAATACAACGAGTAGGAAAATCTTTGCAGAGCAACCTTTTAATGAATGTGAACTGAAATGTTTTGTCAATTAGTGTTGAATACAATTCTGTAGTAAGCTTCGACCGTCGAATACTGAAATCTTTGAGCACTACCTTCTGGGCTCGGTCGCTCAACACTGATTTAAATTTGTCCTCCGAAAGTACCTTCAGATTTTCGCTGGTTAACGTAAAACCTTTAATTTTGAAAACATTTCTTGTCGCTTCATTATCCTTGACTTTATAATGCTAGCTTTTTGCTCCGGTACAGTAAAATTCGGCAATGTATGCATCAGGCGAAAAAGCGTCTTCCAGTTCGTTTTTGAGATATCCAAGAATAATAGACTGTTCAAGTTCTTTGCCATGTTGCTCGCTAGCATAAATTATACTGTCTGTGTCTGAGTAGAGCACTTTAGAAGAAACCTGCAACAGTATGTGCTTGCTGCAAATTTGCTCATATATATCTATTTACAAAAGTGAGGGTCTAGTTGCGCATAGGTAGGTTATGTAACGCGAATACGTACAAATGTATATACCTTTTCCATTAGTGACAGCAAATGTAATCGGGCATAAAAGTTGTAAAGCAAGTGATAATTCAATTGTACTAGCTTAAATTCTGTTTATCATAGAGTGTTTCAACGCAAATTGTAATTAATAATGTACTATAAACGCAACAACAAATGTCTCAGCTTACCCGCCAATGTACTACCTCAAATTTAGCGTGTTATAAAGTTTTTCTCAGTGCAAATCGTAATTATGAACTAAATGCGACAAATAGTTGTTTGACAAAGAAAAATCCGCTGATACAACTGAAAAAATGCGAAATGATTCTCGTCATATTCTTTCAAAGAGGCTAATGTAGCCGATGCGATGCACAATCGTGTCAGTTGCATTATCTTCATGAAAAGAATATGACAAGAATCGTACAGTACCTCATTTTGGTCACGTTTGCAGCAGTACTGTCCACAGTTGTGTGACGGTACTGTTGCAAAATTGGTGACTTTTCAAATGAATCAAAGACGAAGAGTACCGTTGAACCGAACGCCATTTCACTAGTTATCGCATATATAACCTGTTCAATATATTTTTATGCTATTTATTTCAGAACTCATCCACGTGTAACTGCCTCTACGCCTAAGGATGCTGGCGAATCGAGTGTAAGCGGATTAAGCAACGTGTATTCTGGCCAACCGAGCAACGAGCGTGACGTTAATCCAGCACCTAACATTGAGGCGGACCCTAAACCTTCGACAGCTGCAGCAATTGTCTACGAAACGTCTGTTACGCCAAAGCGCAAGAAACCTGGCCTGACTTTGCAAAAACGTTTTTCTGCACGTTTAGCGAAGAAAAGTAAGACTGATAAGCCGGAAGCTAGTACCCAGTCGCCATGTTTCACTTGCGATCAGTCTAAATTTTGAGGTCGTGTGGGTTTAGAGCCTATGTATATGAGCTGGCAACCTGTATATAATTTTGTACTTGTATACATTTAGCGAAGAAAAGTAAGGCTAGTGTAGGAACCTGGTTCTCAGTATTGCTGAATATATACGTTTAGCGAAGGCTGTTGTGTTGGAAGCTAGTTGCCAGCATTGCTGAATATATACGCTTAGCGAAGAAAAGTGAGGCTGTTGTGTCGTAACCTGGTTCCCAGTATTGTTGAATAAGCGAAGAAAAGCAAGCCTAATTTGTCAGAACCTGGTTCCCAGTCGTCATGTTTCATATTATTTTGTACTTTTCTATATCCTGTGTATTGTTGCTGAATACGTACATTTAGCGAAGAAAAATAAGGCTGGTGTGTCGAAAGCTAGTTCTCAGTCGCCATGTTTCACTTGTGAGCAGTCCAATTTTGAGGTCGTGTGGGTTTAGAGTTTATGTATATGAGATGGTAACTTGTATATCATTTTGTAATTTTATATATATCCAGTGTATAATTGCTGAATATATACGTATCATTTTGTTGTGGCTAGCTCAGTGTGGTTGTGTTCTGTTATTGAATGTGTTAGGTAGTATACATTCCCTGTACACACGTGTATAACAAAATTTTGCGGTCAAAACCTGCTTTAAGCAGGTAAGCTTTGCGTTAAAATTACTGTTTTGTAAAGTTGGCGTTATTTTTGAAGACGAAAAAATTGTAGCAATGGGTGTATATTTGTTTTGTAAAGCGTTTTTGACGAAAATTCAAAAAACTAGCGGGAGAGATGGAAAGGTACAAGTAAAAAAGTATGGCCGAATCGGCAGAAAAACTTTAGTTATTTTGTATTTCGTTTTGAAATTTCTTTCCAACGCCAAAGTGTATTTCGCTTTTCTCCGTTCATTCAGCCTAAAGATCCAACTAGAACCTACTTATGTCATTGCTAAGACAGTTGCTTTTATAGGGGGCAAATTTGTGCGCTTCTTGATAGAGCTATATTTGTCTATATTGTGCTCTTATCAGTATGTACGTATATATGCACTGTTATGTTCGATAGTGTTTAATTTGTACTGCTTATGTACATTGCTTTTGTAAATTCAAGGTTTGGCGCACTCAACGAAAAAAGGGGGGATTGAAATTTCCATTAAGTTAGTTGCGGCAAACGTTTATCATGGATACATTGCGAACTTTTGAAAGACCAAGCGGGAGGGAGGGTGGTAGCAGGAGACACTTTTGGTCAAACGAGCTGAAAAAACTTTCCGTATTAAATTTTTTCCGTTTTAACGGGCCATTCCTTAACAGCCAATAACGCTTCATGTATATATAGATTGAGACGAACACCCTAGTAAGAAGTATAATGGAAGGTGGATACTGCGTTAAAAAGCGGACAGGAGAGCACATTTGTAGGCCTTAATTGTAGAATAAGTGATGGGGGCTGGTACATAAGTTATGCTACCAAACGCGTACCTACAAGTTTGACGTTTTGATGTTGCCACATCGAGGAGAGAATTTCAAGCCTCAATGGCTGATTATTCATTCCATTTAGTTTCCATTTAAAATGCTATATGAATTCAAAACGTCAAACTTTAGGTATGCTGAAAAATATACCAACTTACAATTCTGAAGTAACTTTTCTCAAGCAAAGCAACCACCAAAAATCTAATTGTAAATCAAACCAGAAAAATATTGAAACTTATGTTTCGGTCAGAAAATGCAGCCTTTTTAAACTAAGATTTTGGTTAAAATTTTGCTAACTTTTGTTTCTAGATTTTCGTAAAATATTTTTAAGGTTTTGGTACAAGGTATTTCGATTGTTCATGTTCGGTGCCTAGCGCAAATTTCTCTTAGCAATGTTGCTTTTCGCAGAACTTACTTGTTTACTAATTTCAGGTGTGATTTGGGAAACATGGCGGGTATAAGAACGTGAGCATACACTAAAAAATTCTTACTTAGGTCTCTAAATTCAAACAGTATTACAGTATTTAAGGAAGCGGCTGTGGTTGCCTTTATTATGTTCTAGGTGAACGCTCTATTATAGCTTTTGTAACTTCACTGAAAGACATGTACTGCAATTTATGTGACAGAATCGTAATTCATAAACTAAACCATACGTGGTACTGTATTAAACGTAGTCATAATGTATCCAGAACACAGCTATACGACTACTGCAAATTATGGCTCTCATTACAACGAATCCATCTCACATCCGACAAGGCGTCTTGGTCACATCAGAACTCTCAATCTGTTACGAAGAAACCTACGCTATGGAACACTTCACCTTGCCGATAACCGTTGATGTCGACTATCTTTCCGCGGAACAAAGACGGAGTTTAAGGTTCGTGAATATAACCAGTAATTGTAAACCACATCCGCTCCCATTTATTGGCATAGTATGTATCATAGAAATGAAAGCGGTCCAGAAGTCAACTTTTGCATTCAAAAGTTTAAGCTGTTTCAATAAAATTTACATCGCGCGTATTTATAACCGAAACCTGGTAAATTGAAAGTAGCCCTTTTAAAAAGTGCTAAGTTCGGCTCTAATAATGCTTTGAATGGGAACGAAGCAATTCACAGTAATGGTTTAAACAGCTGGGAGGAAGTGTTTGCTAGTATAATCAACCGTCTACCCCACGAGTGCACTGTATCAGCAAAGGAGAGTTGCAGAAAGTGTTTTTGGAGACATATTTTATTGGAGAACGTCTTTTGGAACAGTGCTCGTGCGTGTATCATTCACTGTGGTGTACTCCAAGCCAGCGTCGATACTGTACTTCTTTCAGGTTAAAATTGTTGCTCAATTATTTCACTGTTATCGGCTTGTGAATTGCCATATGACGGGGTGCTAGCAGTATAACGATGCTAGCGTTATATACATATGTGTACATATATAATGAATTATATGGTCAAATTTCAGTTTAGTTGGGAGGGTTACAAGGTGCATTAGTTGCGTGTGCCATACCTCGTATCGGGTATTGTTGGTTGGTACCCATGCCTGAGTTTTTGATAGGGAGGGGTTCGACTTTCTCGTTTTTTCGTGAGTCAGAAACAGTATTTGGTGCAGCCAGATTTACCGAATACATTCCTACCTCAGAATTATCTTCAAAAAACTGCCATGAATGTTGCGGGTTACAATCAGGTGCGTGCCAGTATTGTGTATTTTTGTATTACATGTGTGTTTCTGTAACATGTATTACAGCATGTATTTGTAACATTTATTACTGTGTGCGTTTGTTGTTTCATAGGAGTAACAGTTATGTAGTGTAGCTTTTGAAGTGATTTTAAACCCCAGATTTCAATATACTACGGCTATAAAAGTTTGAACCATCGAAACAGGTATATATAATTTACCAGTTTCCTGCAGCCACTACTGTTACTCCCATTCCTCATGGCTAATAGTGTCTTGACGGGCTGGAACCACAAATAGGCTTAATTTCGGTTTGATTGTTACGTACATTATGTGATAAAAACGAAACACACCGATCTGTTCAAATTTCAGGTGTAACTTTGAAAACTGGAGAAATCTTGAGTTTTTAGAGTCGCGTCAAGTATATACTATTAGCCATGAGATATGTATATAATGGGCTAAAAGAGGCATTTGGGCTAAAAGAGGCAATAACCCAAAATATGGGCAAAAAAACAAAAAAAAACAAAAAATGCCCAAAAAATAAAAAATAAAAATTGCCCAAAAAACAAAAAATTAAAATGCCCAAAAAAATTAAACAGTGAAAATACAAAAAAAACAAAAATAAAAATGCCCAATTATTTGTTTTGTCTCGTATTTGTAATTATTGTATGTTTATTATGTATTGTAAACGACACAGGAGAAAAAACTTAAATAGGGGTCAAAATGTTTTACAGACATTTTTTAGCTTGGTATTTGCTTCTAACATTGTATATTATATGTTTGATTTTTATATTATGTGTATTTGGCGCCATGAGCACTTCGGTGCGAGCCATATGTGTATTGTGTTTTTATTAGCGAAATGAGCACTTCGGTGCGAGCCTGCTGGCGAAAAAAGCACTTCGGTGCGAGCCTGCTAGCGAAAAAAGCTCTTTGGTGCGAGCGAAATGAGCACGCTAGAAGCAAATACCTGCGCAGAAAAATATAAATTTTCTTACTACAATGATATGTATTTTTGGTATCGTATCGTTTACAAAGTATGTCTACTACGCAGTGATCCAAGTTTAAGTAGGCGCGCGACTAAGCGTAGCGCTTAAGGTAGTGTATTACTGACTTTAGTAAGGCGCGCGGACGCTTCTAAGCTCAGGAGAGTGCAATAGGCTCCTAGCAAAAAAATTTATTTTTTCTGTTGTCGAGTTTGTGTGTTTGTAGACAACAGAATAAAATAAGTTTTTTGTTGCGGGCGACAGCACTTTCAAAAAAGCAAGTCCTTGTTGGGAACCTCATGGGTGGCGTGGAAGGCCCAACACTTAGTTTCAGCTTGGAACGACCGCACGAGTTGACTGAAAGACAACTGTGATTTTCGTAATTGTACGGTTTCCGTTGCTAATAGAGTAAGCACTGCAGTTTTACGTGCTAAGCTTTAAACACGCCGTGCAACTGAGCGTAAGATAAGCATCTCATAAGAGTGCATTAGGGCTCCTAACAGAACTTATTGTTTGTAGACAACAGAATAAAATAAGTTTTTTGTTGCGGCGACAGCACTTTAAAAAACCGAGTCCTTGTTGGGAACCTCATGGGTGACGTGGAAGGCCCAACACTTAGTTTCAACTTGGGAACAAGCCTTTATGTAAGCTTTGACATTTAATTTCAGCTTGGAACTGTCGGTTGTAAAAAGAAAATAGCGCGTATTGACTAAGTTGGGAGGAGCACTCAAAGGGATCGATTTCAAAACAGCAATCTATTTTTATAATTAGTTTTATCATGCTTAAGTGTTTTAATGAGTATACCAAATCCGTTTTTTGCCATACCCCGTTTGGTATACCCAAAAACGTGGTTTGGGTGTTTAACTACTAACGTTGAAATTTTTTATACCTCAATAACTGTTTTCCGTTTCCGTTATTTTGATCACCATCCGTTCCAGTTATTTTACTATTCGATTACACCCTGCTTAACTGTCTGTTCGTTTTTTCTGGAAGTACACACGATGGTAGTAAGAGCTTTGCCGGATGCAAAATATCTATATATGCCGGAATGTTATTAGGTTGAAGAAATCCATATGGGGTGTGGAGTGGATTGGAGAATTCATTCAAAATTTACAAGAGTCGCACTCCGTTTAGAAGTTACAAAATTAAATATACTAACTCTGGTATTTGAATGAATCGGTTATTTTATAATTTCAGAAACCTGATGAAAATTTGCATGTCTGAACTGTATATTGATTGAATTATAAAACCACCTTTAAATTCTTTATACTTGAATGTGCTTTTTCTGTTTCCGTTAACATTTTTATCACAATACGTTTCCGTTCATTTTCGCCATCCGTTTGCACCCTGAGACTCATGAACGACACAAGTTTATAAAAAATAGAATAAATATTTCACAATGTTGAAATCGGAGAAGCATCTGGTGTATGTACGTTTGTTTTTACCATGGAAGCACGGACATTGTAGTAAGAGCTTTGCAGGGTGCAAAATATTTCTACATGCAGGATTGTCAGTACGTTGGAGAAATCTGTCGCTGTCTCGGTGAATTGACGATGTTGGCTAACAATGCCTAGTTTGCATAAATGCTGTTGGTGGGTGTGGCTGTTTGCATATTGAATGTTAGCTATCGGTGTTGATATAAACTGGCGTGTTTATTTGGTATTAATTTGTTTAAATTGTTTATTGTGGGTTTCTGCTTCCTGCGTCTAATTTGGATCGATTGCGGTCCAGTTTTCAGTTTATTTTATTTCCGTACAAAAAATCGTTTATTTTCACTATCTGTTTGCACCCTGAAGCTCATTGAACGATACAACTTTGAGAACCCCTCCCCGTGCCCCATGACATCTCTTGTAATTTGATACTGAAAAATTCCTAATCATGTTGTTGTTCCGATGAAATTTAGTTCTTGATGGAACTGTCGAGAATTGACCACTTTTAAGGGTTCCCTGGTTTATCAATTAAGTTAACTCATGGGGGTTAATGGGTTAGACATTCAGTCAAGTGAGTTTAAGAATATTTCAGCGAAACTCGGTGAATATATCAATAATTTATAATTGAATAATTACGATTATTAACCATGGAATAATGTTCATAATTAACCATACTAATACTATATTGCTTGAAGGAATTCCGATTTGTACGCGTCACATACCAGGGCGTAATACATCAGCCCCACCAAATGGATGGCGTTTAGATGCAACAGTTCCGATAGCAAATGTTTTGCTCATGAAATCAGTGGTTTAAGCAATTAAAATATTGATGATAACAATGTAAGTTTGCTAATAAATGAAGGTATCAATCAAAACACTGAGCAAGTCTTACTTTATCCAATCATTGACTATACTATTCAATATCACTTCGACTACACTATTCAATATCACTAGCCTTGTTCAGTAATAAAATATTAATTTTTTTTGTGATTTCGAATCAAGGCTGTTAATGCAAATACAAAAGTTTTTGAACAGTTTTAAAATATGATTCTAACATAAATATTTTTGACACCATAAACTTGGGTTCTAATTTTTATTTAGCTAAAAAGTTTTTTGAGCGATTGGAGGTGTGATTAATTTTGTTGTAAACCGAAAAGCAATACACAATATATCTGCAGTACTAAAAATAAGGTTTTGTCGTTAACCTATTTTAGTCACGAACAGGTGTTGATGCAAAAAAGATACTGTTTGATGGCATTTTTACACATCATATCGTTCCACTCGCAATACCACATTACTACTACTCTGTATCCAGTATTCCACAAGTTGTCAATCTTTCAGTCGTTGCTTGACGTATTACTTTCATGTGTCTATGTACGTAAAAATGTTTGGTGCACCTAGTACAACAAATGACAAGTTGACCATGCGTGCTTTCCAGTTCAACACGCACGGAATTACACTGAACATCAGGAAATCAAATAAAACTTTAAAATAAATCTTAAATCTCGGCTCGGGAACTTGCAATAAACCTGAAACTTGTATCAAATTGGATTTTATAACTCGTGTGTTTGGAATTCTGAAAATATTCAAACATATAATTGAATTCGTCAACTATTAGAATTGTTTAAGCTGACAACAAAGAACAAAGAAGCCTGAATGAATTAAAGATCTTGTATCAAGTTAACGATTTGTCTGTTAATCATATTTTGATAATTAAATCCCCCGTAGGTTTCTGTCCAAGGAAAGAATCTTCAGTGTGACTTATTTCAAAACTTAAATTACAATTTCAGTTTAAAAACATTGCCATGGGACCCGCGCGTTTTTCACGGTTACACCCTGAAGACCCCTTGGGACAGCCACCTACGTGGGGTCCCATGGGGGAGGGTTATAACTACTATTATCGAATTTTGCATAGCATTGTGTTTATTCAGATGACACAATAACCTTTTGAGCTAGGGCAAATAGCCGAGTGAGGCCTTGCACATGTGCAAACCGTCTTCACACTTCTCCTCCGTTGTACAAGCCAGGTGTAAGCTAATAATAACACGCGATCCCCGAAAAGACGAACCTAAAATCATCCGGTGTTATTTCCAAAATGTTACACGCATCTTCGATTGACATTGTCGGATCTTTTTTATCAACTTCTTCAAGCCAAGTGTGCAAGCACGCTTTCAGAAATGAAACCTGAAAATTTTTCGATCCAAATTAACTATAGAGGTATGCCCACTTTTAACATATTTGTATGTTCCAGCGTTTAAGGTTTATTTCACGCGCAAAATTTCGATAACACAAACCATGAATTCTAAAATAATTAAGCAAGTAGCAAATCTACTAATTAATTGAACCGTCATCCGAACCACAAATTGATCCAACTTCGTAAAACCCCTATCTGAAAATACAAATTTGACCGTTCGCTTATACCGCCAATGTACATAGCGTCACTTACAGGCTCCTTTATCGGCCACTCCGGAAACCGAGCTGTATCACACAAATGCCGTAGATAGTACATATGACAAAACAGTTCAGTTTCTAGTGCCGGAAAATCAATTGCAGGAATTGGACAATATTGATACAACGCACGAATATTGCTCGGCAACCGGCATGAAAAATCAGCCACATGCGCTGCAAGTTTTTCAATCATTTGTCGTCTGTAAATAAATATATATCAAATATTGCACAAAAATATCAATATTTTCAAAAAAGTGCCAGCATTACAATGTATTCCTGAGCAATCACATTTCTGTTGCTCATACTATACCATCTGTACCGCTTGTTTATTTCTACCGAGGGTGTAGCTAGAATTCTAGAAAGATTACGTTCAATAAAAACTTCGAACCTTTGTTTTCTAGTGTAACAACCAAAAAAGTTCCTAAGAACCCATGCACAAAAAATCGCAAAATGATTGGTTAATCCTAAACCCACTTTATCTACATTTTGGTTTTGTCTACCATTTAGCCAAGGAATTCACATACGAAATTCAAATCTACTTCAAAATTGCAGTCAGTCGACACAAAACATTTTACAATAATGACTTGCAGTATATAAATACAAATAAACAACTTACCGCATTTCGGCGTTCCAAATTACTTCCGGATTATCAAATTCGCCCAAAAATACTTCGGCATACTTGTCAGGTCCGTGATTTTCCAAGTAAAATATACACGCTTCTGGCAAAATTGGACTAAGCACACTGCGTTGTATAAAATCAGATTTCGGCTAAAGGTATTATGTAAAAAATATTTATTAAAACAGTTAATCCTAAAACCAAAAGTTCGCACACAGCGTTATAAACAGTTCTATTTTGATGCGTAACAAAAAGTCCTAGAAATTTGTTTTTAGCAATGAGAAAATTCTGAGCTTGTATTAGCGCAACAACAAAAATACAAAAGCACGTCCATCCTGGTTTAACGGTTTCAAACTGTTCAATACATAGGCACCTCAATCAATACGCTTGCAACTAAGTCACTCACCGTTTCAGATCTAAATGACTGCTGCAGATGCGAGTGATGCAAAAAGCGTGCAATCGTTAAAATATTCGAACCCATATACATAAGAATAAAGAAGTAGGCGCCCGTAAGATACAGCCGCGAGATCATCGGATTATCCTTCAAATTACAAAATACTCCTTCAAATTACAAAATACCAACAGAATTTTCTTCGCTCTATTCACACAAAACACAATGATTTGAAATTCTTCGTTACGTTACATGTATATGAGGTAACTTCGAAACATAGATAAATAAAACCAAGAGTGCATGATACAAGAGTATGCAACTCTTAGGTTTCCGCATGGTACAAAATGTATCCGGCACTCGTTGCGTTTTTGACCGACCCGTATTTAGAGGGTGGTACAGCCTATGCAAACCATGGCACTTTATGTATCCGCCATCAAAAATGTTCCGGTTATAGTTTCATTCAGGGTTATTCATGTGACACAGACCCCTGCTCTCAATAAGGCGGGTCGGCGAAAAACGCAACGCCCAGTGGTACATTTTTACCATGCGCGACCAGCAGAGTTGTACACTCTTATTAAAGAGTATCATGCACTTTTGATAAAACATATTAATAATTAAAACAAAAAATCAAGAAAAAGTTACATTAACAAGAATGAGCATTGACTATAGTGTTCGTGTAATCTATTTTTTCACAAACCATAAATGGTGTTTAGTGCCAAACATAATCAGAAATTATAGCGTTGCACTACTAGGCGCTTACTTGACAAATCAAATACAGCAACGATGCAGTTTTTTCAACAATTATCGGATCGAACGTGAGCAAAAGTTGAACCAAATGCGGCAAATAAGGCAAATCCGATAAGACGCGTTTGACTTTTGGCACTGGTCGAATAATGCAACCGTCAGCATCACTACAAAATACTCTATATATAGTAGGGTTCCAATAGGAATTACATTTAACACGAAACGGTAAAAGGAATTCAGTTTTCAACGAAACAGGAATTGCACTTATATTGCACATAATTCAAAATGAAATAAGTTGTTCGGCGACTGTTTCGCGTTTTCATTAGCCAGTTTTTCAAACGTTACAAAAACTTATGTCGAATGAAAAATGTGCAAATGAAACACAAGTTGTTAAAAGAAGCTGAGTTTCAACAAAATTTTGATACTTAAATTCTTTATTATTAAGGTTATTTATTTTTTCATAGATTCCACAAAACAGTCAAGCTACTGGTTACTGCGTCTTTAAGTCTCGGCCTCGGTTATTTTCGATCCATAGCCGACAGCGATTTTTCGAATTTACCAAAAACAAAATTAAATGAGGCTTTTATAATAATGTTAATTTTCTAGGTGTTTGGACAAACCCGTTAATTTTTGCGTTGTAGAAAGATGTTTTTCTAACCAAATTCAGATTGCGTTCGGCCTAAGGAATGCTTTATCGTCAGTTTTTATTGTAAAAGGATTTTCAATGAGACGAAAGACAATTTTAATGTTTAGTCGCTTGTTTAATTTTGAAGTTTTAGTCTCCGTTTGAAACTACCGAGACGCCACAAAAGTCAGATCGAGAGCAAGATAAGCTTCAAACCGATGATTAACGAGACTGCCAATCAATACCAGACTCTTTGGCCAATCTTAACTATAGGCGCTTGTCTACTGACTATATGCGTATTAAATCTAAGCCTAAATCTAAACCTAAACATAAGCCTAATCAAAAGCCTAAGTCTAAGCTTCCCAGTCTTTCCTGCTATCTGCAGTAGGCAGGTCTCTATTCTTGACTAATACGAATAATTTCAATTAAGTTAAATTTAACGCGAATAAAGAACTAATTTACCGGCTCGGAGCGTATTCGCATAATTTGAGAAAAATATTCAATATGAGTGCGGTCAGTTCAGATCCGTTGAACACCGGAGAGCCAGTGGCGACTAGTGTCCAGCGAAGCTGAGTGACTGTTGCCAACGGCCGCCATCCGTCTAAACCTTGGCACCAACATCTCGTTTTGTCGTTAATCGCTTGGTCACGGTAAAGCTCTTTGAACTGAAATCAATATTATTACTTCTCTAAGCGTGTTCCTATTCTCAAATGTGCGTAAAATTTATCACTAGCTAGCTTCTGACAGGTTTTGTAACTTAAGAACCACGGCTTGTTTGAAAACGTATTACTAACTCGTGATAAATACAGCTGAGAATACGGCTCCTAGTATTTAACATCACCAAATCCGGGCCAATATTCTAAAATGTGTGTGGTGCCTAGAAGCAGTTAATAGCGATAGAAGTTATTGAAAAACACTCATGACAGCAGCAGCTCCCAGTTGCACTAACGTTACACACAGGGCCGGCGCGGCCACCCCCATATCCCAGCCATTTTCCGGCACTGGTTACATACATAAGAACACTAAGGTACATGGTCGCGCACTATACCCCACGCTGACGGAAGACACTAAAATTTTTATAAAGCATAGTGTCACTCTACCAGCACACTGAGGACAACTAACCTCTTCATAGCTTAACGGCCCAACACGATTTCCGTCTTTATCGCTGTAGTACCACTCTTTTGAACCTCCACGAGCCATATGAGGTGATGCTTCAATGGCGATTGTCTATAGAGCAAAATAATCCAAGATAAAACAAAAATAACAGCGTAGATAGTATCAACACCATGTGATGTTTATTAATGATATAATGTTTTAAAATCTAAGTCATGAAAAAAATTTAGGTCAGAAACTGAAAAGTCGCTGAATTGTAAGCGCAAGTCATTACAATGGCTTCAAATTAGTGTATCTAAGCATTCACCTTTTCACATTTTTCTAAAACAAAACTTTATTCAAAGACAGCAGAAACGATAATTTACTATTCTTTCGAATTAATAAACAATGTTATGCTGGAGCTGGCGATACAGTTAAATTTTTATACAAGTAACACAGAAAACAACATCGCGTTTTGGCGTTCAGTATGGCGACACAAACACATGAATACCTGAGTTGGAATGTACGCACGATTGGTATGCAAATGGGCAAGGCTTAACAGATCAACAAGCACAGCGATTCCGTTTGCGTTGAGCAAATGCTTCACGTTGCCGCGATGCAAAATGAGTTTGCTGATAAATTCAACCAGACGATCTCGTTCCAGTAAATCCGTACACTAAAAATGGTAGAATAGTTTTCCTATAGGGTTGATACATGAAGTAGTCAATTTACAATGAAATTGGTCTAATATACAGCTTCTATTTTTAATATAATTTTAATAACAGAGCGCAAATGAAATTTGGTTAATAGCTGATAGTCAGCTTCAATGAAATCCGGCGTCGTACTGTGCGGTCAGGAACCGTTTTGCATAAGGATTAGAGATATTTTAACTTTTTACTAAAGTTTCGCCCTGTTGGCGTATCCAAATTGGTTAATTGTTCACAATTAAAGTTCGTGTTAATTCGACCTTTGCAAATTAAATTTGCCTTTCAAATGTCTCATTTTAAAATCCTGCAAAAACATATAAAAAAGACAAGAACAGTACTGAAGCTACCGTTCTGAGTTACTTTATTATTGACGAACTTACCCTTTCAAGCATTGCGACAATATACTTCGTATCGAGAAACGGGCCAATTTCAGCATGATACCGGCCGTAAATAACCGACAGCGCTTTGAGACATAAACACCGCATTGAAGTTTTAGCGCTGAGCAAGAAATGATGATACACTTCATTAAAGAATTCGTTTCTGGAAACAAATTCAATCAAAAAGCATACAACAGCTGGTTCGAGAGACATGGCTTAAGAATGAACATTTTAAAAGATGTTTCGCGTGACAAGTTATTTGATTTTGCCAGAAATCTGCTAATTTTTCAGCTTCCACCCTGGCTTTACACAGAAACAAATAAACCGAAAAATATTTAGCGTTCGTCGAAACTTTCAATCTTTCAATTTAAGGATCGAGCTAAGTCAAAGACCGAATAAAGTAATGTATCTGAAACCCATCAAGAATTTCTCTGTCTTTTTTGTTTGTTTGTTTCAAGCAAAATGTGATAGTTGGCATTAAAGCTTTGGCTTACAAACATCAAACGGTAATGGAGGGAAATCTTTGCCTGATATGAAGTTATTACACTAGTTTGAGAGGCAAACAAGTATTTCTTGAATAAAAAAGAAATTATGATTCAAAATTTCAGACAAAAGCACAACATTTCAGTCCCGTTTTGCGGATTAATACCATTCGCTAAACTCACGGTGTTTGTACAGGAGTTGGTTCAAGTGAATTTTGATCTTCTTCAAGTAAAACACGCAAATAATAATCGCCAATGCATACTTCACTCGCGAGACTGGGGTATGTCACCTAGAACACCACAACGATACTAAATATTCAATCACGGCTTACAGGAAATAATTTTCTGTAAATTCCCAAACCTTTGAAGTGAGGTCCAAACCATAAGCGTGCAATTTGGTGCATGTTCCCATTTTCTGAAGCAACTAGTTTGATCAACTATACTCTATAGTTTTTGAAAATAACCAACATTATATTATAAGTTCTGGCCGCGCAATACATTTCGCGCTAGCGCTACTGAAATTATTCTAGGCTGTACAAACCATTATCACCACCTTATTCAATTACTTGTCGCATTCTAATCCGAAATCCAAATTCTACTAAATTATATTTCACAGTTTGAGACGAAAAATCTATTTGATCTCAGTCAATTACTCACTAACTTATATTCGCTGTACTATATCTTAGACATATTATAAGTTGCATACTTCAAATTCCCAATGATTCCACGCAATGTGAATGCTCATTGCCAGCTCGCGATCAGACGTAAAGGCTCGAAGCTCACTTTCCAGCGCTTCTCGTAATTCTTCTCTTGTCTGAAACAAAAAAGAACCAAAAATATACAAATGACAATAGTATAAAAATATCGCTACACTTGCCAATTGCAATGCCTTCTGGTATGCCTGAATGCTTGAATTGCTATACGGCCACGAAAGAAAGGATGTGTCAATAAAATAGTTTTGACATGCGGCGTCCTGCAACACCGCACGACAAGCATAGCGACACCCTAAGTCGTCATTGATTGAAAAGGTGATCTTGAAAAGCTGTGAATGCTAGTATTCACCCAATTACAAAATGCTGTCCATCAAAGTTTCGTAAATACGCGAGAAATTTCTAAGCTGTTTCCAACTGCATATTACCTGTATTTTAACGTACCTTATAATTCCAAATGAGATCTGACTTTGAGTGATCTTGCGACGCCTGATAATAAAACATTTTCCAGTTTGCTGCGCTTTTAACGCGCTCACGGCGCTTACGAAGTACCACCGGTTTTGGTCCTTTATCCTGTGAAATAAAAACATAAAAATCAGTATTACGATAAAAAAACCATGTAACTCAGAAATAAAATTTACGAGAGTTTTTCACAATGTGAACATCGTGCGTTATCACATAAATGACCTCAAACAGAAGTATTAAAATATCCTAAAAATGTTGACCGTACAACAATTGGGCATCTTTGAAAGTTTAGTCAATGATACATGCATTTCATTTTGCTTCCTATTTATATCGCCCTCGCCTATTGGTACAACGCTCCTTGCAAGAGCATAGCTAAACTATATATGTCCCTCAAAAACAACAATCTTAAAAATCCTCCCCCCCACACTTTTTCTAACCACCTAAAATATACAAGATATATTTCCGCGGCGCCGCGCGGAAAAAATTTTTTTTAATAACCGTCCCCCCATATCACAAGGGCGCGGCCCCCCCCAAAAAAAAAAAAAAAACACCCCCCCCTTCAAAAAAAAACAAAAAAAATGGTCCAGGTTAATTTACCTCTTTTCGCAGCAAATTCAAATTTTGTCGCAACCGCCAATGCTGCAGTAACTGATCGACTTGTCTTTCTAACACTTTATGTACTTCCGATATTTGTTCTTGTAGTTGTTCAACATAAACGTTTCCTTTTTTCACTTCACTTTCTTGCTGAAAATAATCAGTACACTGATAATGAAGCCTGCGTTCCATAAAGACAACGTCAAACTATTTTGTGAGTCGCGACGGCGTGTCACGCCGCAACAATTTGCTGTCGCTCGATGCCACCCGTCACAAATAAAATTAATTTTTACATGTGCCACGCGGCGCAGCGTGATTTATTAAAATTATTTTTGCCGTGACGCGAGGCACCGCGCCGCAAGAATAGGGCATCCTTAAATCGGTTTGTTTAGATTTTCTCTTCCGTACAAGTCATCAGTACGGAGAAACAGGTTAGCGATACAAAACCGTGAAACAAGATTCCATTGTAAATTCCAACTTAATTAAAGAGTACTACCTGTGCGATCTTTAAATTGTTTCGAATGAATATCAAGTCTTCTTCTTGTAATGGAGCTTTTTCAGCAGATAACAAGTACCGCAATAATCCACGAGGCTGAAATACATTTATACCCATTCAAACAGCATATTCTCCCGAGATCGATTACAACAAGCATTCAACACACTACCAGCTAACACTATTCTGAAGGTTAAAAAATTGCCGATCAAAGTTGTAAATCAAACATTTAAATTAATGCTTAGCAACAAAAATTTTTTATTTGAAAGTTCTTGCATAAATTCTAATTAAACAACAATGTCTTTGACGAATTATACGCGTGGTCAAAAAGTTCTTACTAGAATTCGTTTCATGAGCTCAGCGGCAGCTTCATTATCAGTCACCCATAAAGCGATCAGATGCCTGCTCAATTGTCTGAAAAAATACGGCCGAAACTACTCCAACAAAACATTTTTCTAGACCAAATTTGAGATAATGAACAAATGTCACTAAGTTAAACGAAAAAAGTGCATAAATATCACGGCAATCTGTAATTTAGTGACACACAAATATCACAGCAACCTTTGAAAAATACTTTGCTCAAAAATTATAATTTTTTTCGTTTTCCTTCCAGTTTGACATCCGACTCCAATATTATGTAGCCCTCATTAACATATTACACTGCTCTGCATGTACCTGTTTGTTAACATTCGAACATCTTTGCTTTGAGTGAACAGCGCCGAGTGAAAATGCCTGAGTAGTGCGCCTTCGGACAGCGCTAATTCTTGCATCCGAGAAGAAACACTTGGCTCTGCTTCCTGCCAACACATTAATTATCACACTTAGCTGTAATTTTAGTAAACACAGCAGCATATTGTAACTGTCGGAAATATTGAGCTCGCCGAAACACGTACCGTGTGACTTCTCAACTGAATTTCATCTTAAAATATATTACGGGTTTTCGAATGTTACTTATTCACTAATAAATATGAATGCGTAGTCTAGCGACGGACACCGAATAAAGTAAATTACCCGGATATCCGGCACATTTCGCCGGATAATTATTCGGATATCCGGACGATTAAAGTAATTTTTAATTCATAGAATTGCGATTCCGGTTAAAATCCCAATCCGTTTTCAATTTATCACCAGTTGCTTTTGGTTTTTAAACGTCATAAATTTCAAATTAAGAATACTGATCTGTTATTTATGTACTAGTCTCGTCCTGTATATTCCGGACTTTTTAAAGTTGTCCGAATTTTTATACTCGTATAATCAAGTATGTATATACGTTTTGTAGTTCTTGCTTTCAAAATTTCAGTATATAATCGAAGCTTACTCTCTATGTAGTGAAATAGTTTCATACAAGTTGCAGTAGAAGCACACTCTCTTGATCAGCGACCGGCCTACATACGCCTAAAAGTTGAAAGCTTTTCCTTTTCAATTAAACTACGGTTCCAGTTTTTGAACCGCAAGTGTTAAAACATTCCCCAAAACGGTTCCGTCCTTTCAAGCCAATTACAAAACACAAACAGGTGTTGCTACAACTTTGTTTGGATTCAGCTTTTCAAAATCGATGCCAAAATAGAAATATGAACCTTTAACTTTTGCAAAATTAGACAAAGAATCAGAACGTCTGTTGTTTATCTTGGCTAAAAAATATCCGTACCACCCAGATATCAGAGGCATAACTGATAACATGCGGACAAGAAACTAACCGAATATCTTGTGCCCATCACTAACATTATCAGTACTGTTACTTATTAAGAATATCTGGCAACCAATCAATGTCAAAATAAACCGCAGACATCCACAAAATTTTGCATAAAATTTCAAAGCTCTCACCTCAATTATTGCTCGCATCACAAGACCTGCACCTTTAACGATTGTCATTGACGAATACTAAAATGCAAAATTCACAAAACATGACTAAAACTCATACAGCCCAAACCAATTAATAACGGTAGTAGCTACAATTTAAAGTTTTGATTCATACCAGCTCATATTGACTGGGTTTCTGAAATCCTACTTAAGTACAACTTAGTAATTAAATACGTACTAAGTAATTACTAAACCATTTTGTCGTTTTTAAAAACGTACTTAAGTTAAGTATATACTTAAGTCTAGGCATATTAAGTTTGGTCTAAATGAAATTGTAGACACATGATGCCTGCCTTTTCAAAATAAAGCAAAACTATTACTTTCTTGTTATGCAAATGGCTAACATTTGTTTATTTGATTTTGCTCAAAAAGTTAATTGTTTATCCAATGACGCACAAGCCGGCATTCTGAACCATGTTTGGCAACCATCACAATTTGCTACACCTTTCAACACTAATCATTTGCGTGTACTTGTAACGGTTAATTGCTCTTGACACGTATATATCAGTAAACGGTCAAAGACACTCCTTAACCAGAAGTTCTGCCAAATTTGGCGCTACTACGAACTTTAATGTGAAAGTTGAATAACAGTTGGAAATGTTAATAATTTTCGACTGTTATCCTAATGTTCTCTATATCGTTTGGCGTGGCAGCAAGAAACAGTGAAAACCGAAAAAATCACGGTTTTAACACCGCTCATAAAACTGTTGTGAGACAGCTTATAACAATAACAGATATAATATCCCTTAACTTTCTACTAACCTGAAACAATTTGTACAAAATTCGTCCTTTGTTGGCAACAATGTTGAGCAAAGCGTCAAACTGATCTCCCATTGTACTTTCGCTGTATGGAACACACAGTGCATACGACAAAAAATCAAGCATACTTGATATCACCAGCGTTCCTGTGCCGTGCGTCTGAAGATCCAATATAGAAGGTTAGCGTAGGCAAAGTTTACTTAAAACCAGGCCGGCACCGAACCCACAACTTGACCGATTCCGAAACCGAAAACATTGGTATTTTGTCGAATCCTCTTCAAAATCTCGCCTTTCAAAATTTCTTCATTTAGATAAAAGTATTGATAACATTGAAACTGTAGCCGTTTGACATGTCGGCATCGCAAACAAAATATTATGCAGGCAATCGAATGTCAATTTTGATATATTTTACTAACTAGAATTCATTGAAACACCGATTGAGGTTCGAACTGCAAGAATTAAAAGTTTTCGAAGCATGATTTTAGTGTGTTGCTACTCAATTACTTCTGAAACATAAACAGGTGTTTCCAAAGCTTACTGAATTTAGGTTTTTCAAATCAGAATACGAATCCGATTGCAAACCTTATGTTTTGGCAAATCTAGAACCGAAGCTGAAGTTTAGTTGCCACCACGGTTATCACTAAGGAATATGCTCAATTGGTCACCTATGACAAAAATCGAACAAACCATAGACTAACGTATAGTAACAAAACATACCACATGAGTTGTCATCATACTGAGTAAACTTTCAAGAAACTTGGTCGACGAAAGTAACGACGCTTTGTTCATTTGTTCCTGTCGAATTTCGTAATTGCTGTGCATTGGCTAAAATAAACCCAAACATTATTTTCTACTCTATTTAAAAATAATTTCTCAAGCGACACAAAATAAGGTTTCACTGGGAAAAGGAATTCTCACAATGGATAACATATATTTACTATATGCAGAACAAAACCTAACCATACGCAGTCTGTAACGGCGATCTCCGTACTTACTTGCATCAATGAACACAACATATCTATCGCAGCGTGATTAACAGCTTCATTATTCAACAGTAACGCAGCGATTACTTTGTTGCCTAACTTTTCACGAACTCTGAAATAAGAATAATTAAAAATTACTATGCTATTAAATCAACGACTTCAAACATCATTTTGTATATTATTCCCACATAAACTTATGTTCTAGTACGTATCACTTTAGTTGACAAAACATTCATAAAGAAAACAAACCGATAAACTGGAACGTAAAGAAACAAGAATACAAGCAACTAAATACATAAACATAAAGAAATAAAAAGTAAATAAATAAACAAGTAAACAAACAAACAGCTAAACAAACAGGGTAGCAAAGAAATATTTAATCTTGCAAAGAAACAGAAACGAGTAAATCGAAATAGAAACAGCAAACACACGAAAACAAAACAACCATACAAACCTACAAATAAGACAATCAATCGACAAAAAATATAGCAATGAACGGACAAAATTTGACAACTGCAACACTCTCATCTGATCCAAAACCGTTTCTTACCCAGGCGTATTCGTAAACGCGTGAAATCCAGCTTTAGACGCAAACAAACGTCGAAGAGCGTGAAAAAGCGCCTCCCACGATTCGACTGATATATCACCATCGACCGATAAAATAGTTTGAAGGCAACCAATAATAAGTCGTTCTTTGTTTTCCGTAAACAAACCCTTAAAAGTTAATATCCAAATTTTGAATGCCGTGTTAACCAACCAAATTCACTCAACAATAATGGGCGCGATTGAGCAACAGGTTATAGGTTCTCGAAACATTTTTTCACACCAGCCGAAAACTCGTTTCCAAAAATTTCACTTAATTCACCTTTACTAAGTCTATATTTTCGTAATTCCAACATCGGAGCTATTAGATAAGAGAAATCTCCGGCTAGCAAATTAATTTTTATCCTGAGGTGTGCGACAGCTACAAAATACGTACAGGTCTACGCTGACCAAACGAGCACTATTGCTACTTTAATGGGGCCAAACTTGTAGCAAAAGCAAATTTGTACTCTGTCGCCCAATCTCCAAGCATTAATGCACTGGTTGCGAATATACTGGACATAGTATTTAGACAAACAGTGCGCGCATAGCGGTACTGGTTACTATGCGACACCAATCACAAGTAAGCTTGAAATATGTTTTATTGGTTTGCTTAGAAGAAGACAAGCAAATTGATGAGAGACGTGCCTTCCGTGCCTCCGTAAAACGGCGCCACTGATATCTAATAGTGCAGTCATTTAATAAATCTGGTCCAAATTATTTTACCCCGGCCAATAGAATCAAAGATACCAGTGAAAAAAGAATCGGTACTTAATAATGTTTCCAACAGCCACAGTCTCAATTCGTAAGAAAAAGAAAATTGCACTACCACCACACTAGAGTTGCCATGGAGCCAGGATTTATACCTGGACCGGCCTAAAGCCAAGGTCTAAGGCCCATATGCCAGTTTCCGACCTTTGTTGCGAAATAAAGCACTAGGTTGGAGCCATTTTTTCGATAACATGATATACAGTAAAATTAAATGTACATGTTGTATTAAGGTTCTGCATGCCGAAACACCAGAGTCACATTCAGTTGTTCAAGAACATGGAATCAATTAAGGTTTGCATTTAAACTTGGGCCCAATTAGGCCCCGGTATATTTTTCGTGAGAGCTGGGCAGCGTCGAATCTCTACACCACACAAAGGAACAGCAAACGAAAAAGTATTTAAAACTGCAGCTAAATATTAGGTGCATTTTAAGCAATTATAATTCACATAGCGAACCCCAAACTAAACTTCATAACATATATAATACAATGTTAAATACAGCGGCACCCTAAACAATTTATATGAACATTACTCGAACGCGTATAACCATCTCTTGTGACTGTGAATCGTTTGAAATTTCCACAAACTAAACATAATTTTTGTATTTAGACATTGAATGCATAATAAACCTGTTAATTTATGCATCTTCCACACCAACTTATGTAACCATAATTTTCATCCCGCAAATGATACTGGATCCTTGTCTCTTGCTTTAATTACAATATTTTTACAACCTAGTTTTTATATAAAAAAATTATTTAAACACTACAGCGCTAACGAAAATATATTTTTGTCTAAAACGAACGCACTTAACCGACTGCCAATCACTGCAACAAATAATGTAGGAGTGTCTATCTTCACGCTTAACGTTTTATAATGTAATAGCTTTCTTTATTCAAGCAAAACCAGCTTGGTTCAGTTACAGTTTACCACATTGAAGATTTCTATTTTACAACAAACGAAAATTATGCTCCGTTACAATGATGCAAAACTATTGCTGGTTCCAGCAAACTATTATGATACCACATACCTAATAAAGAACAGACAGGCAAATAAACTACATAATTCTCGCAGTATATATACTTACATCTTGAGTAACTGAAAATCTTAGGCCACTGTACGGAATGTTTGAATTAAATCGACCGATTGCTTCCATCACAGGCACATTTGCTAAAATATCAAGTATAATAAAAGTTCCGCTTGTCGAAGTATGTTTTTAAGCTGGTTTCAATATCGAAACTGTTCATAACATCAAAATTAAAGCGCCTTACTCTACAATAACTTAAGCACATCGTGTAAAAATAGTGATTTAAGTCGTAACCTTATAATATACAGACCATTTCTACTTGAACATGACATGCGCGAAACACAGTTTAGTGAGACTGCATCAAGTAGAATCAGTAAATTGCGACTACTTCCATACTTGATACAATACTGGCAGGTCAAAATTGAAATGAAATTTAAATAAATGCCTTATAGCTATTTAACTCACGTGGTGGCGAAATAATAAGTTTGATCATTTGCGACTCTGCATCTTCTTCCAAATTAACATCCATTGGAACGAGACGTTGGACGCGTTTGGTTGCAGTCATTTTAACGTGAACATCATTGTTGCCAGAAGCACGAACCCCGTCTAGTAAAGACGCCAAAAGGTTGTCTCTATAATAAAACAGGAGAAAAGTTTACGTTTGCGTTACGTATATATAAAAACAATAGTGCCGTTAGTGATGTTAGCTTAAGCATTGCGCTATACTTAACTCCACCATGCGCCACTTTCCGCTAAATATAAAATTCAATTTTAAAAGCCACGCGTTAAAGAATGCGCTATACTTGACGTCTGCCACCGTCCGTCACCGTGTGCTACCCGTGCGGCGCCGTCCGTCACCATACGTTATCGTACGTAAGGAATTTGCGTACGATACCGCATGGTGACGGACGGCGCCGTACGCGTGACGGACGGTGAGTGCCGTACGCGTGACGGACGGTGGGTGCCGTACGCGTGAAGAACGGTGCGTGCCGTACGCGTGACGGACGGTGCGTGCCGTACGCGTGACGGACGGTGTGTGGCGTGCGACGGACGGTGCATGCCGTACACGTGACGGACGGTGCATGCCGTACACGTGACGGACGGTGCATGCCGTACGCGTGACGGACGCCACGTGCCGTTTGCGTGACGGACGGTGCGTGCCGTATGCGTGACGGACGGTGCGTGCCGTATGCGTGACGGACGGTGCGTGCCGTATGCGTGACGGACGGTGCGTGCCGTATGCGTGACGGACGGTGCGTGCCGTATGCGTGACGGACGGTGCGTGCCGTACGCGTGACGGACGTTGCGTGCCGTATACGTGACGGACGGTGCTTGCCGTACGCGTGACGGACGGTGCGTGCCGTACGCGTGACGGACGTTGCGTGCCGTATACGTGACGGACGGTGCTTGCCGTACGCGTGACGGACGTGCGTGCCGTACGCGTGACGGACGGTGCATGCCGCACATGTGACGAACGGGGCGTGCCGGACGGTGCGTGCCGTACGCGTGACGGACGGTGCATGCCGCACGTGTGACGGACGGGGCCTGCCGGACGCGTGACGGACGGTGCGTGCCGTACGCGTGACGGACGGTGCTTCATACGGTAATGTAATCATAAAAGATCCAGTAACCAAGGGTTCAAACGAAATTAAATCCCGAAGTGTACAGACGACTTAAATTCAAACTGTAAACTCTTTGAACTTTGTTTCAATATATCCCTTAAAGATACACTTTTATAAAGCAATATAAAAATGGTAGAAAACACAATCATATGTTAACAAACTGCATTTTCAAACCAAACTAACCACGCTAATTACTCAACTACACATACCTGTCTGTGGAAACATATGTGCGAATATCGCCACTTGTATACTCAATTGAAAACAGCTGGGGATTCGTTTCACTTCGGACCAAGGCGTAAATCTAAAAATAGACTTCTAAATTCACCATAACCAGGTGGCACTAAAACTCTACGTTTATATAAGTTTGACTTAATGACAAGTCCCGAAAACGGGTTGCGAGTTTACGGAAGAATACTTCACAACCTGCAATTTTTATTCGATTTTAAGTTATAAGTATCCTATTACATTCTAGATTGAACAGAAAACAAAGTAAACACATAGCTACCGACAGGTTGTTCAATCGGGCAATTGTAAATCTTTTCAGTTTGTTTAATTAAAAAATTACAACCCGTTATACTGCCTAGCAGCCAATACCTGCGACAAAGGCCTTATGCTAACAACACTGTATGATGCAGGATCACGTTCAAGCAAAAGTGTTTCACTTAGACAAAGCAAGCGTCGAACTGGACCCTGAAAATACCAAAAAAAAAATAACTTAGCTGCTGTGTCTAACAAAGAACCGCATTTAGACTTAGGCTTAAATAGACGAGAAAATATTACATTTACGAAAACAGATTAAACGTAAGGCTACACGAGAAACACAATCGCGCTTTATACATTCATTCGGCAAAAGCAGAAAACTATTTTAAAAGCAATGAATTTTTTCTGCCGGTATTGTCAAATATGTAACATATTGTCAGTTACTCAGAACACTTATAACCCTGGGACCATGAAATTTTGAACTTTTACAATATTAGCACACTCTGTAGACTGTCCAACCGCACTGAACATTTCAGAATCTGCTGTTCTAATTGTTTATTATCGTAAAATGCTTAGTCTAAAATGTACGTAAATTACAACAAAAACTAGTTACACCCGTTCCTACCGTATGTCGGCGTGACATTTTTTGAACTGTAAATTCAACAAACGAAGTTTGATGCTCATCAGAACTGAAAAATATAAAGTATTTAGATTCAAATCATTGAAACAAATGCTACTCCACACCTTACTCCTAACTGCAAGATCAAAATGAAATCAAGCCACGGTAGACTCACTAGACACGCAACTTATAAAAAATTGGCTAAAGCACACAACATTCTTAAATTACAAGTTATTTCATTATTTTTTAATTGAGCAATTGGTTGCACCATATCTGCATGGAAAAAGTGGAATATTTTAAGCGATTTAGCATAACGAAACTTCCGGTATTTTTACAACGGAACCAGATCGATTTTCATCGGAAACAGATTTCCGGTTACAACCTAGAATTAAATTAAATCATTAAAATACATTGAATAGTTCTTACCTGAACTGCCTTCCTAATCGTTCTTCTTGAAACTGGCGAAATGTGATTTGCTGTTTCGCCACGCGAATACCAAACCCGATGTTTTCATTGCATAGCGCTGAACATACGTCAAATATTTCATCACAGTTTTGACTGACAAAAAGATGCTATAAATACAAAGCGATACTGTTCACTAGATAGATCTTCACTCGATAGAGAAAATCAAACCGTTACACTCGAGGTAAGGAACAAATTCGACCTTACATGCGATTAAAACAGACATCGTCACATTAACATAGCTTATAATAGCTATAACATTTTGAATAGTGTCGCGCTGCTGAGCAAACACTGGTCTCAATTCCGAAAAACCTACGCTTAACATTGCATACAGTTTACGATTAGGCTCATGGTCATGTTTTATACGAACTTTTTGAAGACAGTAAAACGGTTTAATGACCCAAACTAACACTGGGGAACAGACTGTATGTTAAAACTACGAAGTTTCGACAAACATAGAGTAAAGCTTACCAAGCGTTTAAAAGATGAACATGATACAGCAAACGCATTTGGGTAATCTGATATCTGAAAAATAGCAAGGCTACATATATACGTAAAAAATCAAAAAATTATAAACAAACCAAATATAAATACGGAATTCCGTTCTAAGAAAAACTATTACTCAACTTCTCGTTTCGTTTAATTTTACTATACAACTGCACCACGATTGTCACATACATACGACACCTGATTAAACCACTCAATATATTGAATTTTATAAAATGGGACCATGAAACCATCTTGATCACAAACACAACCAAGCTCTGTTTACCGCTATTAAACTGCAAACCACGCTTAATAATACATTTAGCCAAATAAAGCCCTGTTCAAAAGTACAAGTTTTTACAACAAGCACTTGCACGTAAAACAGCTTTGAAATAGCTGCAGCTGCCAATTATTCACTGGAATTCGTGTTACTATACTTAATTCGCACGTGTGAACGCAGGTACAAGTTGCTTGGAATTCTTGCACCTGCATTTTAATTGGCCTATTGAAAGACATGCTGTTGAACGCCTCTAAATTAATTCAGCCTTTTTGATTTTATTTACGAAGCTTGAATTGATTGAAATATCAAACTTGTTTGAAATTTTGCAGGACTTGCACTGCAGGGTGGAAAGCGGAACTGGATTATACCGAAATCGAAATCGGAATCGTAATCAGAACAACAAATTTATACCGGAATCAGTATCGGAACTACAAATTTTGAGAGTATACGGATAATTTGTATTTACAAGTATTATTGATATAGGGTGTCTGTTGGCTGGCAAAAATTTTCGAAACGTCGCATGAACAAATTGATAATTATTTTTTGGCTCTGTAAAGCTAAACTACAAACAATTATTCTTGATAAGTTAACTCATCGAAAAAAACTGAAAGGCAGAATTCCGATTCCGATTGATTGCGCAATCGGAATTGAAATCGGAATGAGAACTCATTTTGAATCGGAATTTTAATCGGAATCGGAATTCCGGTTGCATTCGACTTGAAATGGCAAATTATATATTTATATGATGATACGCCAAGAATTAATTTTCATATTCGAATAGCGTTTTGCAAAACTTACAGCTGCAAGTAACTGGTGCAAGTTGAAGCTGCTATTTTTCGCTGCAAAAACTTGCACGTGTGAATAGGTCCACAAAGACAATAACATCATATACAAATCATTACCTTTACAAACTCAAATATATCCTTATAGTTATATCGCGCCAGTATTCGACCATTCATTTTGTTAATTTGATCAAGGCATGCATCACTCGCTTCAAGAATAACTGACACACGACTGTCAGACCAATGATGTTTGAACGCTTCCCAACGACGATGTTCACGGATGGGTTCTGCAAATTGGCCACGATGGCGCTGTAACATATTGTCATGCAACTAACATTATAGTATGTTATATACATGTATCAACAGTAAAAGGATTACATAACGGCGTGTGCGGTGATTTTTCGATAAACTTTGTCTCAATTCGACGCTACCCAGATGTGATACATATGGGGCAGCAAAGCGAATTGTCGAAAGTTGAAATGCTACCCCCTGCAATAAATCCTAAACATAATTAAGACAAGTCCATATATAGCGCAGCAGTCATATTTCAAAACTGCAAGATTGTCAAAATTACTGCTACACAACACAAGTGTTATGCTGTGAAAATTGCTATATTTGTTTACAAAGTGCTTCCATCTAAATTTAACACATTCCAGAATAGAGTATGTAACGAATGTTTACCAATGCCTGTGTTATAATTTCCGGCGTAAAGTCCGACGAAAACCGCATATGATCCGATTTATTCTTCTGCCGTATTGCAATAACATATTCTCCGCTCGCCGCACCGCCACCTTTAACCGGTTTAATGTTGTAAAATTCTGAATATTTCCACTGAAAACAACAGAGATATTGGCACAACAGATCACTGAAGTTTAAAATATATAATTATCTGTGGTACAGCGTCGTGGCACAATAGCACAAGCCAGGTTTAATAATTATATTATATTCATCCTGCCGTAAACATTGCACACGTCACTGTTCACATACCTGATTTGTGACCTCCAAGTTCGACGGATTGTACGTCAATATTCCTTGAGACCCAATTGCAAAAACGCGTTTATATCTAAATCACAATAAATTGTAAACAGCATTCATACACATACAGTCGGTGCCGGGTGATGACCTAGCCATGATGGTAATGTAATAGCGTTCGAAAATGGACTGTTTGGAAAAAGCTTAATTCAGCAAGCTCGACCAATCCAACGTTTTAGTATTTGCAATTACGGATCTTAATCTATAGATGTTTCTACTACTCGCACAAGATTCCACATGCTGAGGCCGCAACGGCTACAGATTTTATACGTACAATATTTCTGTGTATAAGGCGACATTTTTCGAAGTTCAGGTTCGGCAAAATCGTAATAGGTTCAGATTCCGAATTGGTGACAACATTGGTTCGGTGCTACGCCGGATCTAACGTCTATAGAAATATTTCCGTGACTTAATTAAATTAGCTAAAGCTTATAATACCAATTCTTAAAAGCTGGGGTATAGGACGCCAAACGTAAATGTCGAAACACTCACTTTCCTTTCCATGAATGTTTGGTAACAATAAAGCAATGAACCGGTGTATCTGCAGAGCTGTCTTCATTAAATATTCCAGGTTTCCCATTTACATTATTGTTTTTATCATTATCACCGGTATCAACCGGAGTATAAAATGTCATTCTTTCAAAAAACAGAATTACGCCATTGTATCGCAAGTAAGTTACAAAAGAATGATCTAGAATACAAATAAATAGTGAATTTCACTTGCATTAGTCCAATGGCTAAAGCGAGACAAATACTTCAAAATGCACAGTGACGCACACTTGACGTATATTTCAACTGGAGCTTCATATTTTGTTTTAATCATTCAGTTTTTGCTCTCTTTAACTGAAAGATACCATATTTGCTAAAACGAGACGTATGTAAATAGGACGATAGTTCAATGTTTCTCGCTGTCACACACAAATTACTGCAGCATTGTTTTATTACGGATGTAGCTATGTAAATACTCAAGTACTTAGCCCAAAGATTTTAAAGTAGATAAAAACTCGTGACAACAAGAGACGGGCACCGGTTATTTACGCGTCTGTTCCGTCAGCAATGTTATGTACAATTGCAACATTTAAAACACATAGAGTTGTTTGGAAACATTCTAAGATAATTTGTTGTCCCATTTTCCAGCGGGACAGCAAGGTGCGCGGAGTGCAATCATTTAATGTTTTTGAATCCTGCTGATTATTTTTGTTTGGAACCAGGTTCGATTTTTACTTGGTAAAGTTTTAACCCTTTGTGACATGAATATTTTCTATTTGCCCTGAGACTTACTTTTATGCTAGGATTCGAACTCCAGTGATTGGCGTGGGAGGCGTATACCATCACCACTCAGCTATAGGAGCTTGACGCTCGAGCCCGAGGGGGCTCTCACGTCTTGTGGTGATTTAGTACTATGTATATGTGTTGCAATTGTTAAACACGGTACGATATACATTACTTAAACGTATATACACTGCGCTGAGTTGCCTATAGGCAACTCAATGTGAGAAGGGGTTATAGATAGTAAACTGAGAATTTTTCGCTTAAAGATAGTAAACTGAAAATTTTTGCTTATCCTTTCTCACATGCATATTTTGTATTTCCCCTGAGACTTACTATGCTAGGATTCGAACTCCAGTGACTGGACTGGGAGGCGTATACCATCACCACTGAGCTATAGGAGCTTGACGCTCGAACCCGAGGGGACTCTCACGTCTTGTGGTGATTTAGTACTATGTATATGTGTTGCAATTGTTAAATTCGGTGCGATATACATTATTTAACGTACATACACTGCGCTGAGTTGCCTATAGGCAACTCAATGTGAGAAGGGGTTAAGAACGTATAAACTTTATGGCCAAATTCAACCCTTTCTCACATGAATATTTGCAATTTCACATGAAATGTAATTTCAAGGTTGTGGCGTTTACGATGACAACTGAGCTATAGGAGCTTGACGTTCGAGCCCGAGGGGGCTCTCACGTCTTGTGGTGATTTTACACTGCGCATATAGATTATAACTGTTAAACACTGCTCACAGTGTGTGTATTGCTCGTACATTATTGTATTTATAGTTGCTCATAGTATACTCTATGAGGGAAAGGGTTATAGATACTCAGTAAGAATTTATTCAATAAAGTAAAACTAAATGTTGTTGCACTATTTTCGTAAAATGTGCTAATTTTTATTAATTCAGTATTAATAGTGCAGGCTTAAAATTTATTTCATTCTGTTTCTCTTGCAGTTTGAGCTGCAGAGATGCTGAACATTTCGTTGATTTTTACTCAGTTGCTTAGAAACTATCGCAAATTTATGTATTGTTGAAAACAAACATGCTGCATAAAATTCGATTTAAAAAACAAATAACAAAACTTTTATACAACCTTTGTTTGCGCAAATTCAATATTTTTTCTAGAAATGTTTCATTTCCAAGGAGGATGTATACACGCTTAAATATAATGCCGCCGATGTAAAGAACACGGGCAGAACAGTATTAAGCATATTCCTAGTTTATTCTTCCTAAGCCAAGCAAAAAATAGTCTAACCCTTAAGTTTTACTCTATTCTAGTTTCAGAGAAAAACTCTGCTCAAAAAGTTAAGTAATTACTTAAATCAGTGACTTAAGGTAATTTACTTAAGTATAACTTAAGTAAATACTTAAGTAAAGATTTCAAAAAGCCAGCCAGTGTCCTAAAATAGAACCAAAGTGTAAACGGATAGTAAAAATCATGGAAGCGGAAACGGATAGTGATCAAGATAAGGGAAAATGGATATTGAAGTATAAGAGTTTCGGACCATATTACTTTAAGGTGTGTCAAGGTTTCTGTTGAGTCTATAAAAGACTACGTTTAGATGCTATAGATCACATTTTTTACTTTGGCTTAGGCAAGGAAATCATTTTTGCACCGCTTAGGCTTAGGCTTTGGAATACGCTTACTGTTATGCTCCTAAAAGTAACATTGGCCAAAATTTCAAATATCTTTATTTTTCTGCCCACCCAATTGAGGTGTGGATATAATCACGGTTTTTCAAAAATATAAAAGAAAAAATGGCGTAACATCGAATTTTGGCCCATGTTACTATAAAGGCCGTCCTAATTTCCCGGGGCAGAAATATACCCGGTTTGCACACTTATGCGCTCCTGTTTACTTATGCACAGGCAGATATATTTTCATAGAATAAACTGTCCCATTTGTCCCGACTGTCCCAACTGTCCCATTTATCCCGACTGTGTCATCTGTCCCGTTTGTCCTATCTATCCAAACTGACCCACTGTCTCTTCTGTCCCAATTATATTTTTTGTATGTACTCCTAGTACATTTCTGTCCCGGGAAAATGGGACGGCCTTTACGGTAACATTGGCCGAAATTTTTAAGACTTTGGATGGATTTCATGATTTTTATTTCATTTCAGACATAATTGTAGCATATCTGTAAAGAAAAATTTCGAGTTATGTACGTGAAAGTAGTATATGACTTCAAGTAATAACTTTACCACAAACGGTTAAACGATTTATATTTGGACAAAGATGGAGTCTGATTTGTCCTGCAACACCGCAAGTTCATTTTAGTTATTTTTATACTAGCCGTTCGCACCCTGGCATACATATCTCATAAGTGGTGAAATATTCGTTTTCTGTTTCCGTTATCTTTACAATCGCTCGAAACATCACACTAAATTCAGTTTATTTTATTAAAGACAATTGTCTGCGAGAAGAAATCCACGTCAGAACCTGAAATATATACGATCCAAAAAGCTAATTTTACTATTTTAACACGAATAACAACAAGCTAAGCACAATACGTCCTTTAATATAATAAATTTTGTAAGAATGCATTATATACAACATCGGACGCCATGGCTTAGGTACAGCAAACCCTATTTATTATAATCTATATCTTAGGTCTGTTACTAATTTCACTTTTAGCATTTCGTATTAGGTATATTATACGTGTTGTTGCACTATTTTCGTAAAATGTGCTAATTTTTATTAATTCAGTATTAATAGTGCAGGCTTAAAAATTATTTCATTCTGTTTCTCTTGCAGTTTGAGCTGCAGAGATGCTGAACATTTCGTTGATTTTTACTCAGTTGCTTAGAAACTATCGCAAATTTATGTATTGTTGAAAACAAACATGCTCATAAAATTCGATTTAAAAAACAAATAACAAAACTTTTATACAACCTTTGTTTGCGCAAATTCAATATTTTTTCTAGAAATGTTTCATTTCCAAGGAGGATGTATACACGCTTAAATATAATGCCGCCGATGTAAAGAACACGGGCAGAACAGTATTAAGCATATTCCTAGTTTATTCTTCCTAAGCCAAGCAAAAAATAGTCTAACCCTTTAGTTTTACTCTATTCTAGTTTCAGAGAAAAACTCTGCTCAAAAAGTTAAGTAATTACTTAAATCAGTGACTTAAGGTAATTTACTTAAGTATAACTTAAGTAAATACTTAAGTAAAGATTTCAAAAAGCCAGCCAGTGTCCTAAAATAGAACCAAAGTGTAAACGGATAGTAAAAATCATGGAAGCGGAAACGGATAGTGATCAAGATAAGGGAAAATGGATATTGAAGTATAAGAGTTTCGGACCATATTACTTTAAGGTGTGTCAAGGTTTCTGTTGAGTCTATAAAAGACTACGTTTAGATGCTATAGATCACATTTTTTACTTTGGCTTAGGCAAGGAAATCATTTTTGCACCGCTTAGGCTTAGGCTTTGGAATACGCTTACTGTTATGCTCCTAAAAGTAACATTGGCCAAAATTTCAAATATCTTTATTTTTCTGCCCACCCAATTGAGGTGTGGATATAATCACGGTTTTTCAAAAATATAAAAGAAAAAATGGCGTAACATCGAATTTTGGCCCATGTTACTATAAAGGCCGTCCTAATTTCCCGGGGCAGAAATATACCCGGAGTGCACACGTATGCGCTCCTGTTTACTTATGCACAGGCAGATATATTTTCATAGAATAAACTGTCCCATTTGTCCCGACTGTCCCAACTGTCCCATTTATCCCGACTGTGTCATCTGTCCCGTTTGTCCTATCTATCCAAACTGACCCACTGTCTCTTCTGTCCCAATTATATTTTTTGTATGTACTCCTAGTACATTTCTGTCCCGGGAAAATGGGACGGCCTTTACGGTAACATTGGCCGAAATTTTTAAGACTTTGGATGGATTTCATGATTTTTATTTCATTTCAGACATAATTGTAGCATATCTGTAAAGAAAAATTTCGAGTTATGTACGTGAAAGTAGTATATGACTTCAAGTAATAACTTTACCACAAACGGTTAAACGATTTATATTTGGACAAAGATGGAGTCTGATTTGTCCTGCAACACCGCAAGTTCATTTTAGTTATTTTTATACTAGCCGTTCGCACCCTGGCATACATATCTCATAAGTGGTGAAATATTCGTTTTCTGTTTCCGTTATCTTAACAATCGCTCGAAACATCACACTAAATTCAGTTTATTTTATTAAAGACAATTGTCTGCGAGAAGAAATCCACGTCAGAACCTGAAATATATACGATCCAAAAAGCTAATTTTACTATTTTAACACGAATAACAACAAGCTAAGCACAATACGTCCTTTAATATAATAAATTTTGTAAGAATGCATTATATACAACATCGGACGCCATGGCTTAGGTACAGCAAACCCTATTTATTATAATCTATATCTTAGGTCTGTTACTAATTTCACTTTTAGCATTTCGTATTAGGTATATTATACGTGTTGTTGCACTATTTTCGTAAAATGTGCTAATTTTTATTAATTCAGTATTAATAGTGCAGGCTTAAAAATTATTTCATTCTGTTTCTCTTGCAGTTTGAGCTGCAGAGATGCTGAACATTTCGTTGATTTTTACTCAGTTGCTTAGAAACTATCGCAAATTTATGTATTGTTGAAAACAAACATGCTCATAAAATTCGATTTAAAAAACAAATAACAAAACTTTTATACAACCTTTGTTTGCGCAAATTCAATATTTTTTCTAGAAATGTTTCATTTCCAAGGAGGATGTATACACGCTTAAATATAATGCCGCCGATGTAAAGAACACGGGCAGAACAGTATTAAGCATATTCCTAGTTTATTCTTCCTAAGCCAAGCAAAAAATAGTCTAACCCTTAAGTTTTACTCTATTCTAGTTTCAGAGAAAAACTCTGCTCAAAAAGTTAAGTAATTACTTAAATCAGTGACTTAAGGTAATTTACTTAAGTATAACTTAAGTAAATACTTAAGTAAAGATTTCAAAAAGCCAGCCAGTGTCCTAAAATAGAACCAAAGTGTAAACGGATAGTAAAAATCATGGAAGCGGAAACGGATAGTGATCAAGATAAGGGAAAATGGATATTGAAGTATAAGAGTTTCGGACCATATTACTTTAAGGTGTGTCAAGGTTTCTGTTGAGTCTATAAAAGACTACGTTTAGATGCTATAGATCACATTTTTTACTTTGGCTTAGGCAAGGAAATCATTTTTGCACCGCTTAGGCTTAGGCTTTGGAATACGCTTACTGTTATGCTCCTAAAAGTAACATTGGCCAAAATTTCAAATATCTTTATTTTTCTGCCCACCCAATTGAGGTGTGGATATAATCACGGTTTTTCAAAAATATAAAAGAAAAAATGGCGTAACATCGAATTTTGGCCCATGTTACTATAAAGGCCGTCCTAATTTCCCGGGGCAGAAATATACCCGGAGTGCACACTTATGCGCTCCTGTTTACTTATGCACAGGCAGATATATTTTCATAGAATAAACTGTCCCATTTGTCCCGACTGTCCCATTTATCCCGACTGTGTCATCTGTCCCGTTTGTCCTACCTATCCAAACTGACCCACTGTCTCTTCTGTCCCAATTATATTTTTTGTATGTACT